>CM056169.1:26040159-26213878 GCA_029691765.1 Entomobrya proxima
ACTAGTAACAGCACAAAATGATTAGTCTTAGAAATCGTAATAAAATACTGATAATACCAAAGAGTTTCGGTGTTTCAGTTGCTTCATATTCGTTTATTCTGATTTTGGTTTCTGCTGACCAGATTAATCTAGCAGACGGAGTGAGAATATCTGGAACAAAAGGAAATAAGCAATTGTCCAAGGTAAAACTTATAGTTATCAACGCTACATAAATTAGTAGCTTGAATTTTATTTTATGCATGTTTTAGGCAGCAGTCACAACGGAACACAAATGGCGTCTGGAATCCCTTGAAGCACACAATTTCCTCAGATCTCTGCATGGAAGCCCTCCACTGGTTTTAAACAAAACAGTATGCCAAATTTCAGCCTTTTACAAATTGATGTAGTTTTTTAAATTCTCTGACGGTTTTAGCTTAACTGACTATAATTATTTAGCTTTCGGAGATAAGTCAATATTATGCTAATCACCTACTTCAAACGTATCTGAAGACATTATCAAACCAAAATGGTGATAGCACCTTTTTCCAACATAATCCTGAAGTAGGACAGGCCAACATAGGTGAAAATTTGTACTACTCAATAATGAAAGCGGTTCTTGATCCTATCCCTGCATCCTATGCAGTTCTGTTGTGGTACGAAGAATTCAAAGATTACGATTTCACCTTGGCAAGCCGAAAGTCAGCGTCTGACCCAAATGCAAAAATTGGTACTCGCGTGCATTCTGTGAACTTGTATGGTTTTGTGGCAATGGCTCATAACTCTGTTCTAAAAACTGCAATTCATTTAATATTTATAGGACATTTAACTCAACTATTATGGAAAGGCACTACTCAAATGGGAACAGCCTACGCGTCAAGGAAGTTGCCAAACAATCAAACGGCTGTGTTTGTAGTTGCCAACTATTTCAGACAGGGAAATGTGGTTTTAAGAGGAAATGAGAAGAAGCTATATTTGGAAAATGTTAAACCGTAAGTACTGATGAAAAAACGATGCATCTAGTTAGCACGTGTCTTATGTCTTAAAATCATTGTTCAGTCCTACAATTTCCGAAGCGGAAATAAATGCTGTTATAGTTTCCTGGCAAGTGAAAAGTTGGTGGAAGGACCAAGAGGTAATTTGTAAGCAAACTAATTCAAACCATTTTTGTCCCTTTAAACCAAGTTAGTTAATGAAGAAATTCCCTTTTAGCTCAGAGTCTATACTCCAACATCTTGGCAAAATGTGGTTTTAAAAGCTCACAACTTTTACAGGGAAAAGCATGGAGCACAACCATTGCGCCTAAATTTAGATGTAAATTTTTATTAAACTCAATTCTAATTTATACAATTGCTGCAAACTTAAGCTCACAGAAGATTTTACATTATTAAAAATGGTTTTTAGCTTTGCACCGTAAACCAATTATGGACAAACTACCTACTTGAAAAAGGCCTTCAATCCTTTAATCATTTTGGCGGAGTACTGAATAAAATTCAACCCAATTTTCTAGCACGGCTTACTAATTTTGGTGAGAGCTCTATGTACTTTCTCCTGGAGCATGAGCAAGTATCCGTGGAAACTGTTGTAAAGTTGTGGTATACGCAAGGTCATAACTATGATTTTAACAAACTATCCAAAAACTCTAAAACAAAGACAGGTTACCACAGAAATAAATTTTACGTGTTTTAAAAAAAATAGAAGTTTTGAAGCTCACCTAATCCCTAATTTACTGTGCATTCTTAGATAAGTTTGAACGAATTATTTGGAATTCAACAACCGAATTTTGTATGTCTTACTCAAGCAAGAGGGTAGATACCGGTGAATATCTGGTTTATGTTTCCGCACTTTATTATCCATCAATAATTTATCAAGAAGCTGACAGAGTACGAAACATTTTGTAAGTTACTGATCTCTTTGGTTACACAACACATGCCATCATCCACTAATTTAACCTGATCTATTTTTTTTACTTTCTAACAGTCCAGCCATTCATAGACTAAAGGACAACCAGAATAATGATTTTCCAGCAGACAA
The DNA here is from genome assembly GCA_029691765.1 of Entomobrya proxima. Lineage (NCBI taxonomy): Eukaryota > Metazoa > Arthropoda > Collembola > Entomobryomorpha > Entomobryidae > Entomobrya > Entomobrya proxima. The sequence continues at coordinate 26,042,170 of CM056169.1, forward strand.
CCTAACCAACACCCATAAGATTGATGAAATAAATAAAACTACATCCTCTTCTAGTGCAGTTACAACTAAAATAAGCATAGCGTTCTTAGTAATGATACTAACTATAAATTCTTTTTCTAATGTTTTTTTTTCAAAGATTCTTTATTGCTATGTAATTACATAATATACATAATATACAATTACAAATAAAATAAAATAATTAAAAACAATACTTGTAAAATATCAGTTTCTAAAAATGGAAAGTTATAAAATTCTAGTTTTTTTACGTTTTTGAAAAACGTCATGAGTATTCAGAAGACTCTAGGCAAACAATACAAAATATACAGCCATTTATAAAACAAAATAAGTATAACAACTAATCTACCATACATACGACTACTGACTTAAGTTAATTAATTATTAATGTAAATCAAATACTGATTTACTTACAGCAGAGTCGATAAGCTTTACATAAATTTAAATTTTACCACGCCCACAGACCTCCTTCAGTTCCAATTACCGGTGCCGACTCCCCTTCTTTTTCCAACTCCTTCTCCAGTTTGTACGCATCGGGATGCCAAGCCACACCCGGGAACATGGACGGAGTTATTGGCGTTTGGATTTTTTTAACGCGCGGTTCAGGCAGGACCGTTGACACAGTTGGAGTTTCCTTAGCAGGCGGTTCAAGCGAAAATGTTGACGGCTTTTTCAATTCTTCAGCACGCGGTTGACGCGCCACAAGTTCGATTGGCCTGTTACGCCGCTTTTCTGCCTCCTCTTTCTTTTTCTTCTGGGAATTTTGTACAAGCTCCCTCCAAGCCATCTTCGTCCTCAAGGCTTCGTCTCTATCTTTACAAAAGGCCTGCATTTTCCCTTGAGGAAAATCCCCACTTTCCGGATCCGGATCGTCTTTCTGCAAAAATCATAGTAAAAATAACATATTTTGTGTTAAATCCAAAGATTGATAAAGAATATTGCAAACAACTATAAACAGCATACCATTGTCAAAGAAGCTTTGCGATAAACCTCGGTTTCATCAAAATCATACTCAACGTCAAGGTCGCATTCACGTCCCAAGTAAGCCACCGAAATGGGATAGGGCTCTCCGGTTAAACTCTCGTAGACTCGATAAGCCGCCTTTAAGCGAGCGTACAAGTTATCAGGGCTACAACCTAAACAAAATAATTTCCATAAAATATTTCACTGTCTGTTTGAAAATACACATGATTTAAATAGTTAGAATGATTTCTTCATAACTTACCTATAAATTCCTGACCACCCACATTGTAAGTACATTTAAAAGCTCTATCACAACCCCCTTGGTCAGCTAGCGCGTTGTACTCCACCAAATCAAAAGAAAGATCAATGCCAGACCCATCAGCCAAAGTTTGCACTTCCTCAAAAACTCTGGGGTCCAAGAACAGTTCGTCAGGAACCACGTACTTGGGAACATCTCCCTCGGGATAAACTTCCTGTAATTTTTTCAGAAATTGCTCACTGGCCATTTCTCTGGCCAATACCTTACGGCGACTGTCCGCAATTCCTAAAAAAACGATTAAAATTACATTAAATTACATTTTAACTTTTTATACAATTTAAAAATGATTCGTACTTACCCATAATGGATCCACACAGCCAAATGCACCTCCATTTACGCACAACATCTTGATCCTCCTCCCTTTCAGCCTTTTTCATCCCAATTTTCATTTCAATCAGCATTCCTTTCTCTTTGAGATAACCAACGGCAAGATAAGGTGTTTGCAACGGTTGCAGGGAAATCCTTCTACGTTTTAGAGGATTGTCAACACCCGCTCCGTTCCTGTCCACTGGACCTGATCCATTTCCAAATTGCCTTTTCATTTGATCAAAACGGCTTGACTTTTGTCCTTCCAGTTCTTTTCCGATTCCTCGATCTTCAATGATATCTTCCAGAGCGTTAGCTCTAGGATCAAGATAACCCACGTGTGGTGTCATGTCCGACTGTGACGTGACACTGATACGGCATCTAGGAACTGGACCAGCACTTGGATTGTCACGCTTGGAAGTTACCTTCAGAATCTTCCTGTCACTGATAACCGTGTCCAGTGACTTAAACACATCCTCCGAATACTCACGGCCTTTCTCCGGTTGAGAATTACGGTTACCCAACTTGCCTTTTACATCCATCACGTACTTTGAAGGCTCCACCGGGGTCACAGTTTGTCTCTGACGATGAATAAGGTCATCTAACGACATGTTCATCGGGTGGTCAGCGGAATCCCTTTTCATCCAAGCTGTCTTTTCAATTTGCAGTTTGATCGGGTTCCCAATCCCACTAAGCTCCTTGGAATCCTCTTCTCCAGCAGCGCTACGACCTCTTCCACGACCAGCCATTTCAAAGAGTTGACTTGAGAAGATCTGCACCTGATCTTAATAGCCTTGTAAAGTAAAAAAATAAGATAGAAGTCAGACTTATTTAAACAAATTATTACGTTATTTGACCGCTTCAGTACTCACTGTACGTTGAATTCTTCAATTCAGTCTTGCGTAGTTCCGCTTGAGTCTAACAAATAGTTTTCACGAAGTTAAAAAAAGGGTTAGCGAAATGGGGAAGTGCTTTTAGTGACCAAAGTGCTTTAAAAAAGACAAGTGCTTTGAGGTTTGAAGAAGTCTCGTCGGTGGTGTTGAAACGTGAATGAAGCTTGAGATCGAAGTTCGTGAACGGAAGAAAGGAAATCCAGGATACAACTGGTTTACGAACTTCAACTTGCACTCCGCACCAGCAGCAATGTTCGTTTTAGAGTACTGAAAACTTCAATAATATTTCACGGCGTTAAGCTACAATCCAAGAATATTTAGTTGGGAAGAATAATGGCTTCGTGGCATAATGGTAGGGTCAAAGGTTTGAAAGGATTTTGAAACTTTTTAAATATTATACCGTTATACTGTGCGATACATGAAACATGAGATCAGTTTATGACCAGAATAACAAATCTTCAAACTTCGAATTCTAATGCTCTAAAAGAGTACAAAGTTACTGATAATGTGTGATACAATATGATTTTTAGGTCACCTTAATTTTATAGTATTTGGGTACACTTGGTTAGCTTTAATTTTGCTAAGTTTTTGTTAAATCCTTTAGAAAATGCTACTAGGGAAAGAGACTGGGAATTTATTAGAAGTGGAGTGGATTTTAAGAGAATTGTAAAAAGATTGGGATTGCTGGAGTGGGAAAGTGGGATTTGGAGAAAGTGGATAAGTTGAAGGGTGAAGGCTAGACATGAGCTGGGGCAAAGTGAGAATGAAACTAAGAAATTGACAGTCTAGTATTCTGGGAATGTGGTTGGAGTGGGGATAATTAGCATTTGGCTTTAAGATTGAAATGAGAAGAAAATTGAGTTTTTTTTTTGGGAAATGGATTTAATCATTTAATTAAGTTTTAAAGTATTTTATGAAATGAGCTAATCGTAAAACCTTACTACTAATGACGAAAAGTGACATGAATATGCCAAGTTGGCTGGAACACATAGCTTTCCAAAAATATATATTCTTTGAAAATTCTATTAATTAATTTAATGCTTAACATACGGACCTTTTTAAATAAATAAAAGTACAAAGTTTAATACTAGTTTTGTGTACAAATTAATTTGTAATTAATTTTAGCAGTCTTGGTTTTAGATGACAAGAGGGTAACATCTCCACCGTAAATCTGCAGAAAACACAAATAAAACATAATTTAATTTTAGCATTCATCATTCAAATTACTCTTAATTATAGAAATTTCATTTTTTCTTTCATTAAGTTTACCTTGTCTCAGCATGCCCCAACAGGTTATTTAATCCCGAAGACAAATCTTTTGATGAAATTCCAGTGAAGCTTTGAAATACTTTAGAATCCCACAGTGGTCACAAATCCAATAATTCTTCCTATGACAACTCCTTACATGCTCCAATAATTTCTTCTTTCTTTGGAATTCTAACCGTTTATCCTTTCTGGGTGACCAGCACTTCATGCACAAATATCCAAGAAACGTCTTAACTTGCTTCACCTTCACATTTTCCTCCTCCTTCTGTCTTTCTTTGGCACTATTCTCCTCCTCAGTCTTATGGCTATTCCGAAAATGCTCCAGCATTTCTTCTGGCGACAACATCACCTCCAAACACTTCGGACACTTCCACGTTTTCCCAGGATGCGTCACACCAACATGGTCTATCAGATCACTCCTGTGGAAAAACTCGGCTTGACAATAAACGCACTTCACTTCCGGTTTAGCTATCACCTCCTCCTCCTCCTCCCCCTCTTCACATTTTCCTGTAGCAACTTCATCCCCCTCCCAATCATCACCCCAATCCCCTCCAGCTTCAGAACTTCCTTCTCGCCAATTCACTTGCTCACTCGTCCCTGCAGCCACCTTCTTTTCCTCCACTTTCCTCTCGATCCCCTCACATTTCTTTGGCCTTCCACTTCTTCCCCTCAAAGGCGGCACCTCCCCCTCAGGATCCCACTCCTTCCACAACTTCACATGAAGCTCCTCCACCCTCCTACCAATCTCCTCTTGATCCATCCCCTCCCCCACCAGCTTCTTTTTCAATTTCCTCTTCAAATGCGCAATCCTTTCGCCCTGCTTCCTCCTCCTCTTCTCCTCCTCCGTCTCATTCTCCCTCCTCTTCTTAGTCAACTCATAAATCCTTCTCCCCACCTGTTTATACCTTTCCGGCTGTTCCTCCTTCAATCGTTCCCTCCACCTTTTAGCATTCCTCCTCAGCGTTTCCCTAAACTTTAGTTTCTTGTCCTCCTCCAAACCATACCTCCACTCCATGTTCTTCCGAACGTATCTCTCCTTCTCCTCCTCCGTGTAATCCTCCCACTTTTTCTGTTTCTCGTAATACGCCCTTCGTGCCAACCACTTTTTCATCCTAAATCTTTCCAGTTCCTCCTCCGACATCTGGGCCACCTTGTCCTGGACCACCTTCTTCCTTCTGGAGTAAACCCCCTCCAAACTGCCCTCCTTTGCCACTTGCTTCTCCCTCCATTTCAAATAGCGCTGTCTATTATACTCCTTCCGTTCCTTCATCTTTTGCGCAGTTGTCACCGCCTCCTCCAAAATCTCCTCGTCACCTCCATCACCTCCAGACGGTCCCACTTTCCTTCTTCGTTTCCTCCCACCTCCTTTACTATCTGTCCTCCTCTTTCTCCTCTCATTATACTCCTCCTCACTAGAAATCTCCTCCAAATCATCGTCAGAGGGGATCACCTCCAAGTCTACCTCCATTTTATTCATTCGTCGTCACCTGTCACTTTTTCGTCACCCTTCAGCTCAGTCAACAGCTGAGCTTCAACTGATCTGTATACACCTGTACGCATGCAAGAGAAACCATAGAGTAAATTTTTTGAACTGGTCCCGGCGGCAAGCTGCTCCAGAGCTCTTTCTGCCCACCTGCTTCTGTTTTGGTCTGTCAGCCGGAGTCCGAGTGACAGGTTCTGTCGGAACCTCCAAAGTTCCTCCAGATTTTTCCGTGTTTTTAACGGTTTTCTGCCTCTTTTAAAAAGTTTTAACGGTTATTTTAACGGTGACCTGTCACCAGTAACTGGTTTAGTTAAAAGAGAGTTCGGTTTTTAAAGGGAGGGAAATGGAGGAGATGGAAGTTAAGGGAGGAGCTGGTGGAGGGGATGAGGCGACAAGTGAGCGCGAGCGCAGTTTAAGTCCCATTTTTGGCTTTAGTTTTGATGACAATGGGAATACGATGAGTCAGTGGAGGGTGGATCCAGAACAAGAGGAAAATGGAGGGGATGGGGAGGAGACTGTGGTGAAATCCCCAGGAGAGAAGGATGAGGTGGATGAGAAGAAAGAGGAGGCGATGGTGGAGCTTACGGTGGATACTAATAAGGAACTGGTGTTCCCTGAGATTAATTATGAGTCGGGAGGGGACAAGGAAGTGCCGGGGATGATGATGGGTTTCATGACGGCTGGAGGGAAGAAAGTGAAAGTGAGTGAAAAGGGAATGGCCCATGGCAAGAAGCTTTTGGAGGAGGAACTGGCCAAGGTGACGCAGGAGGATATTCAGCGCTTTTCTTTGGATAAAACGGCAGGTAGGGTTTTTAATAAGTTGGAGATTTAATTGGTGGTCATTTTTAGAAAGAGAGTTAATGGTTTTGTGGTGTTTTTTAGGTATTGTAGGCTTGGTTCCGGAGGTGGAATCTAGAATGGACATGAATGAAAAGCTGGAGGAAAATGGGCAAGTTCCAGGATTGTCTGGAGCGCCGGACCCAACAGGTAAACTAATTTTTAAGTAAATTTTAGTGGTTGGGTTTTAAGAGTAGTTTTAATAGTTTGTTACTGATTTTGTGTGTGTGGGTTTACAGGTGGTTTTGGTTTTGTGGGATTTACTACTGCAGCGGGTAAGCCTGTCCAAATCTCTAAAAAATCCCTGGACCTGGGAAAGAAGTTGTTTGAAGAGGAGCAGGCTAAAAATGTAACGGAGGAGGATATTCAGCGATTTTCTTTGGATAAAATGACAGGTAGGGTCTTTAATAAGTCGGATTTAATTGATGGTCAGTTTTAGAGAAATTTAATGGTTTTGTGGTGGTTTTTAGGTATTGCGGGCTTGGTTCCGGAGGTGGAACCTAGAATGGAGACGAATGAAAAGCTGGAGGAAAATGGGCAAGTTCCGGGATTTTTTGGGGGATTTACTACTGCAGCGGGTAAGCCTGTACTGATCTCTAAAAAATCCCTGGACCTGGCAAAGAAGTTATTTGAAGAAGAAGCTAAAAATGTAACGGAGGAGGATATTCAGCGCTTTAAGTTGGATAAAACAACAGGTAAGCTTTTAAAGATGAATAAAGTGAACTAAAGAGAAAATAAGCCAGTTAACCAGTTGATTTAATATTTTTTGACGAAGAAAAACAAGAGGAACAGGAAACATTGTCGTTGGACATTGAGGAAATGTGCCAAAGTCTTTTGGCAGATCCGGAGTGTGAGGATTGGTCGGGGGGAAATGGAAATGCCGTTGGGTCTCCTCCAAAATCACCTCCAATCCTGAAGTCTCCTCCAAAATCATCTCCAATCCTGAAGTCTCCTCCAAAATCACCTCCAATCCTGAAGTCTCCTCCAAAATCATCTCCAATCCTGAAGTCTCCTCCGACTAAAGAGGATGAGGAGTTTCAACTAGGTAACGTTACGGAAGGAAGAAGTTCTACTAAACGCCGGATTTTAGAAGAACGGCAACCTGAACCGGACAACATACCTCCAGCCTACGTGCCTTCGAAACGAGGAAGACTTTCCAGGAAATTTGTGGTTCCTAGGAAAGTAGATAAGAATCAACAAAATAATCAATAATAACTAATTGTAAAGGTATATTTTTTAATAATCACAGTATAATAAGTAGTTTTAATGCAAAATGATTGTTGATTTTTAATACTCGTTGTAAATTGTAAGTTTTAACAAATATTTAACATGCGACACTGGTGACTTGGCACAACGTTTAGGTGTTAAAAGTGCCCCGTGATAATTTTACAGACTGGTTTTTAATCTATAAAACTTTGAATTTTTCAAAACTTGTACATAAAAATGGTGCCTTTGTGAGTTATTAAAGTATTTTTCAAAATTGTCAATTTCATTTTTACAAACTTAATAAATGTAAGAAAATACTTTAAAACTTGACATAATTCATTTCCCAAAAAACTTACACCATTTAACTTTCTCCTAATTTTAATTTCAAACCCAAACGCTACTATCCCCAATCCAAACCCAATTCCCAGAATAGCAAATACCGCAACCAAACTACTTTCCATGCTCAACCCTTTCAATTCCTTAGATTCATTCTCACTCTGCCCCAGTTCAAGTCTTGTCTTCACCTTGTCCAATTTCCCCTGCAGGAACAGCTTCCTATACCTCATTTCACTCCACTTTCTCCAAATCCCACTTTCCCACTCCAGCAATTCCAATCTTTTTACAATTCTCTGAAAATCCACTCCACTTCTAATAAATTCCCAGCCTCTATGCCTAGTAGCATAAACCTCCTTTCCAATACTCATGGCTATATTTTCATTTCTGTTTTTCCGAATTTGCTCCAAATAATAACTTAGTTCTCCAGAACCTCCAAAATAGGCTGCATTATCGTTTTCTAAGATTTTATCTATTTGTTTTAAATTTTCTAAAGGTTTTAATAGCTTTAGTAGCAATTCCTCCTTTTTTCTAGAAATAACCGGAGTTGTACTGCTATTCATCAAGTTTAAAATATTTTGGGATTCGTAAAACGTTCCATAGTACAAACTAAAGTTATTATTTAGCAAAAGTTCCAGCTTATCAAATTCCACCACTTTATTCGGTGCAATTAACTGATTTATATTTTCCCCACGATAACTCTCGCTAATTCCAATGCCCATGAGCATCATCGGCACTAATATGAAAATTCTGACAAGAGCCGTATTTCCAGGTCCTTTTATCGGTGGTCCGTCCTGCTCCAGTAAAATCCGGTATCCGAATGTGGCCACATTCCAAAAATTTGGGGAAATAACGTGAAATTTTTCTAAAATGGGGTAACTTGCACATAGCAAAACTCCATAAAACAGAAATATTAAAAACCAGACGAGATTATCAAAAGCTGAGAAAAATCCTCGAAAGGACAATATTCCGCTGTAGTGTTGGCTTGGGCTACAACTTAGAAATGTGAAATAGTCTGTTACGAATACAGCAGCAAGTTGGTATTTTGTTGCTAGGGAATAGAAATTTAGAACAGAATTGTGTTTGAAATCCGGAGAGTTGTCAGATTTTTTACAAATTTGATGTTCGAAAGAAGTTATGCGATGTTCGGTGATAAAAGTAAGATTTTCAAATGCTGCACGAGCTAGTTGGGAATAAGCGTATTGGTAGCCGTACCCCAGTTCGTTAGAGAAATGTAAGGGCTTGCTCTGTTTGCTGAAGCGGAATAAGAATTTGCCTAGGCCGTAGCCCACTAGACCGGAAACTATTATGGGGTGTTTGGAACTGTATTTTAATTTGGATATAAAACTGTCAAGTTTGTCTTTTGTCCAGTTTTCAGATTTATTGATTTCAATGGGAATAAATAGTAAGCACTTGTGGCAATATTGACACAAATATTCAAATTTTGCAGAAAATATAAATGCTTCTGTGTAAAATTCAATGGAATTATCCAGATTTCTGTGGGTTAAAAGTGTTAGCATGTTTATCCAGATAGAATGAACATTTGGCTTATCTGACACTAGAATGGAATACGTCAGATAGGGCCGACGGTTAAAGTAGTCAATTTTATTTGAATTAAGGTTGAAGTTGAAATTTTGAGAAAATTTGTGATACTCAAGCATTTTTGTAAAGTTTGCTGGTGGAAAGAGATAAACGTTTGTTGTACAGTACCAGCCTTTTGAATTAGTTGGAAGGTTAACCCAAGTATAATTATTGGAACGAGGGTTTAGAAATGTTATTACCGGGAACAGGTATTCATGATGGAATTCAATACTTTGGTAATTTAGTATCTGAGTAAGGCAATTTGGTCCAATGTTTCTCCAGAACTTTCCAAATTGAAGGAAAGCTACTTGATTGTAGTCTACCTGTTTTTCTGATTGAACAGAGAACACATAAGTAAATGCTAGAATAACCGCGTACATGTCTGAACACTGAATGATACTTTTAGGAAGTAATACATGAGCTATTAGCGGAAAAGAAATTAAGTTATTAAATAAGTTGAACAATTGGTGGTAATTTGAAGCTAAACTTGTAATAGCAGAGTTGTTTTATTATCAGCCACAATTATTATTATTATTTATTTTGTAAGAATTTCTTTATTCCAATATTATATAAAGAAACAGTTAACAATGTGGTGTAGCTGTTACGTTTTATAAATAAATGCTAAATAATTTTGTGAAAGGGAACTGATATTTTTAGGAATTTTTATCACGTGGAGGTTGCGTGCAATTTTTAAAGTATAGATTCACCTTCTGCTAGACAATAAAACGAATTATCAATGAAACCAGTCTCAGTGGTGTCGTTTTATTATTAATTGGACTAATAAATTACTGAACAACACCTAGATCTTTAGCAAAGTTAATGCCACTTCATTTTTTTAAAATAAAATGAAGCACCAAATTTATACACAAAGCAAAGCAAAGCAAAGCAATATAGGCAAAGCTCCCTCGCACCTTCACTCATTCCTCTACCTTATTCATACAATTATTCGGTCACACCAATACTTCACACTTTGCATCTATTATCTTCGTTTATTGCCTTTGGTGCAATAAAAATAAATGGAAGTATGGAAGTTATACATCATACAATTTCTGTGACTAACGATATAATGAAAAAATTTCTTCAAGTTTTAACTGTGTACCAAGCAATATTTGAACTAGTAATATGAAAAACAAGTTTACTTCCTATATTGTACATATTAGTACTCAAACTAAAGTAAAACCAGAAAGTTTGGAATTTGGATTAATTCATTAATGCATACAATACTTTCAAATCTTAAATCGGCTTTATATTCTCCGGTTGACCATCTGAAACTCTTTATTTTTTGCAACCCTACTACTACTAGTCAAATATGCTTGATAAATTCTAGTTTTATGCATCTGTAGTATTAAAGAACAATTATGCAATTGATTTGGTGACATATCACAGTCTTATTCTGCGTTTACAGTCTAAATCTTAAGACATAAATGCTTATAGTAAAATATAAATGTACTACGTAAAATAAATGGTCTACATTTTTCTATAGTTTATTATAGTACGCAACACAACCAATTTTCAAATTCATGTAATTTTTATGAAATGTATAGCAAACCTGTAAAAACCACGAAGTGGATGTTTTATTTTAATTATTTGTGCTTTCGTTTGCATGGTTTACTGAAATGAAAAAGTGAAAGCAAATAGTAACATGTGAATTATTTTTCAGTTCAAACGTATATTATCTTGTTTATTCTGTTGCGTTCTCATAACAGGAAGTCGTTTGCTATTATTGGCATTGAAAGTATAAGGTAATATATATAATTAAGCTTGTTTTAATTCCTATCGTCTCAAAACACATACTGTTGTTTTATAAATAGTTAAAGCAATATTGAGCCCTTCCTTTTCAAAATATGTAAAACTGAGCATAGGTATTTGTGTTTTATAAATTTTGCTTGCCTAACAGTACGACTAAAAATACAAGCCATCAATTTATTTACGTTTCTTCCAAAAGAATATTAGAAGACAAACCATGTGATGTAAATTGATGTAACAACAAGAGCTAAGAAGAAATCTTTATGAATTATTTAGGCTTTTGTATAGCTCTTTTACTGACAATCGCTAGTTTGTTCTTTTCTTGGACATTTTGCAAGTATATTTTTGAGCTTATACTTTTTGTCATGTTGTCCTAAGTTCCATAGAACTTTACAAAATACTAATAAATGCATTCAATAACTCAGGAATAGGCATTCTAAAACAGGTATATAATATTCTGTATATTTTAAAACCAAGCTAAAAATTTATACAAAAAATACCTACTATGGATATATTAATGGAAATGAGCAACAAAATACCAATAGTTTTCCATTATTTTATTGCTATATGTTTAACCTGTAATTCCATACCAATAGTTATGGATAGTGACTGTTCAGCAAATGTAATAACTTCGACTAATTCTCAGAGTACATTGGAAGAATTATTTCATAAAAATGTGTTTTCAGGTAGAGTGGGGCTACCAAAAGATAAACTATTAACCTTGTGGATGTTTTATAACGTTGGGAAGTTAGATTTTGAATTCAGTATAAAAACGCATTTGAAAAATTCAAGTTATTTAATTACCTTAAAAACCAAGTATTTTCGTTTTTATGGTAAATGGCTTCCTGCTAATTGTAGTGTGGTTTTTCTACTAACAAACAGTTTAGAGCACATATCAAATGCAATCCAGAACTCTGGAAACAGCAACAACGCTCAAGCTGTATTTTTTCTTTTGACAGAACGGGACTCATTTTCAACGCAAAATGTTTTAGATCCGAATTTGATGAAACCATTTGGTGCTACTTTGGTGATTCTTACTTATTCTGCTAGTAATCCACATAACCACTGGGTCGCACTTTTCTGCCCAACCTGCAAAAGCAACCTTATTTCTGTAGACCAGTCTGATTTGTCTTTTCTAAAATCCTTTGCGTATCGACTAAAAAAGGATGGCCAAGGTCAACCAATTCCTATTTACAGCATATTTGTAAACTTCCGGGAGCGAATAACACAGCAATGTTTTAAATTGTCACGAACTTCAAAACATCGTCAGATATATTACCAGCGCCTAAAATTATGTGAAGGGCTGCGAGATATTAAAATCTATGATTTTCAGGACCTACTTAACGTCTCTTTTCAACATCAGGGGGTTAAAATGTTCCAAGCAGAAGTGCATTTATCTCGCTGGTTTTTAAATGTTAAATGGGAAGAAGGAATGCCATTTGGGTTGCCAAACGAACAGGCTCATACTCGAGATATGTATCTTGCATATCACATTGAATATAACCAAACCGCAGCCTGCCTACATGTTGAAAAGCTATTCCATCGTGATTTCAGCGTATTATCAATAGTTCCTAATCATGTGGTGTTGGTTGCGTTTGTAACTTCATTTTGTTACATGTACTTGCACAATAGCATAAGAAGAGGTTTCAATATAATCTGGTTGTTTCTAGGTATACAAGTTGAACAGTTCCCTGTTAGAAAAACATTATGCTGGTTACTTGTTTCCATTTATTTAATCTCTTTGTCATGGCAGGCATGGATATCAGGTGACACCTTAAAGCTCCGCAAATTTCCGTCTAAGCATGCTCTAGACACAACAGGATTTCGGTTTTGGGCCCATTTAACTCTACTTAAAGGATACTACGGAATGAACAAAACTCAATTTCAAAAAGCGTATGATACCTTATTTCAGTATACGCATTACGATGCGGACAAGGATCCGACTGATTTTAAAAACTATGGAGATTTGGTAACGAAAATGGCTAACATGAAACTAAGAGTGTTGTCCTGTTATACATCTATATACTCAGTTGGGGTAATTTTGGAAACGGAAGTAATTTTCAAAGAGCAAATCATTTGTAAATTAACCCCAAACACGCGTGACGCGGAAGTAATCCACTATGACGCATTAAGAGTTTGGGGAAATAACGCAGCCCAAACTATTTTACGTATGTGGTTTGAACATGGTTATGAAACTAGGATAAAACGTGTTTCTAAAGGAACAACTCCATTAAAGAATATAAGCGTAAGACGTCTTGATGGATTTGCGTATCCACGTGCAATCAAATTTCAAAGTCCTATAGGGTGTGCATTTGCCGGATTAGTTGGGTTGAATAGTTTTCTGCTTTTAATGTGTTTTCTTTTAAACTGTACATATTTCTGTGAATACATAAAATGGTACTGCAATGTGAAACTGAAATCTGTTTTATTGAATGTGGATTAAGTATATTTAAAAATGTAAGAAACACTACCCAACCAAGCCTGCCAATTATGCTTGACCTACTGGTCGATAATCGGAAGTAAATTTGGCTTTAAAACTGATATATGTTTTATTGTGAAAGAGTTCAAATCGATAATTTTCATAAAACTCAGAATCAATCTCATATTTAATCGTCAATGAAAAACATATTCAAACCAATCACGAATAAATTGTAATGCAATTGAAGATATAACAAGAACAACTGTAATTTAATATTATACGGTATAATATTTTTTGTTGTAAACACAATAAATTAAGAACTAATTAATCAGTGTATCCTATAAACTTCTAGTTTTGACTCGGGCATGACACCCGCAATTGACAAATTCTAAATGCGTCACAAAAACTTAATGTGCTACCAGATTCTCAAGATGTGTAATACACTATTACTTTTATATTTTAAAGGGAAAACTATTAAACCATTCTTTCGGTGAGATAATATTTAGTGATGCAATGAAGAACCGTTAACTACAGCAAATCACAAGGTTTTTTTTTACTTTTTACGGCAATGACAATAGAATACTTTAATATGTGAATTATCGAAGTACTCCATATACGACGTTATCTATAGCATTCAGTTACGCCATTGTTTAAGCACACGCGAAACGAAAATTATACATGTTCCGACAATAAAGTTGTATCATACTTGCAATATCAGATCTATAATAGTAATGTTCATACGTTTTAAAGGCATTCAACAGACATATCATTACAGTCCGCGCTTTCTAGTCATAGCCCGTGTATTGCCTTAATTGCAGACAATGCATTTATGAGGAATGAGGTACCATTTACAACGAATGATTTTGCAAAACTTGGTTAGACGCCCACACCACCACCATACATGGCTTTGTATATGGCTACACTTTCTTCTTAAAGTAATAGTTTGTTAATAGTATGAATTTTCGTACCGCCAAAATGAATATTATATCACACAATATGGTGGACAGTCTATTTTGTAATCTTATCGTATATTGCTACAAATACAGCTTATAAAGTCGTCTTGGATATTTTTAAGTCTTATAAATTTCTAGCAAAGCTACAAGTTATTTTAACGTTGAGATTTAGTGAACAAAAGCTGCTTTTTGGAGAAGCACAGATTAAGCATGAAGCAGCAGATTTTATTAATAGTTATTGTAATATCTTGCATTCACTTTTCTTACTGCATGCCTAACACCATATCATACTTTCCTAAAGAATTCACAAACCTATTGCAGGATCATTCTCACAATTTTATTGTATATTATTACGGCATGCAAAATTTTGACATTGCACAGTTCAACCTCGGAAATATCCGACAAGTTTGTACTTACAATTACTTTCGGAATGTTAAAACAAAATTGTTGCTAACATATAGAAAATTCACACAACCCATCAATATAGTTATAGCGCCATCACGTAGAGATACAGTCAATATTGCTTTTAATTTTTATGCAATAGCGTTTCGTTCTACAACAATCTATATAATATTGTGTCAAAGCAAACAGTGTAGTACAAATCTAGGACTGCATGTGAAACTTCCTCCGATCAAATTAAAGTTTTACCCAGATAAAAACGGGCAATTTGACACTTTCTCACTGTTATGTAATGGCTATTGCAACCCTTTTGGAGGACAAATAGCTGAACATGCATCCATGTTTTTAAGTGTATTAAACTTACATAAGCAACACTTTTACGCTGGTGCGAATAATGTTAATATAAATGTAAAAGTATTGATTGAAGCTCGATACAACAACTACTTCTCAGTCTATCCTTACGGAAAACCGAGAATGAGCTGTAAGGATCTTGTGTTGAAGTCAAAACAGATGGTTTTTTGTAATGAAAACATAATGGCTGCGATAACATTTTCGGATATACATAACATGACAGTGGAACTTCTTAATTCCAGAGATACTTTTGAAAGAAGTGTATTCAATCAAGCTAGACGTCGAGCTGAAGAGTATATGATTGGTTCGTTTCAAGGAGTTGGCTACAATATTAATAGAAAAGTTGAAGACATGATTATGGAAATCCTTTCAAGTTTCTACTACGCTTCATTCAAAGAAGGTTACCCAATATACTGCATCAAAAAGAAAGTTGAATCCAAAAACTTGATTAATTATAAGGTTTGGATGGAAGCATTCACAAACGATTTATGGGTTTTTATTGCAATACTATTTGGTTTAGTATTCTATATTGCATTATGGGGAAAAGGCTATTCTAGTATGATGAGTCTTGGAATAGATGTGCTAGTTGCATTCATAGGGGAATCGCCTAGCAAAGATTTTCAAAAGTATCGTTTCTATGGAGCAATTTTAATAACAGGTATGGTAATCTGCTGGATGTACGAAAATTCAATAACTAGTTTAGTTACCATTGGAAAGCAAGCAAATGGTTTCAAAAGTTTGAGAAATATTTTAGAAAATAACTACAAAATCGTTGATTTTCAAATAAGCAAATACGTCACTATAGAAAGCACGTACAGGCAAACATTTAAAATTAGGAACATTGAACATTTCTTGAACACAAGTATTGTGATTGATAGGGTTTCGGGCGGAAGCGATACAAAAGTTGCAGAATACCTGCAAAATAAATTTCTGTTTATTTTGCAGGGTGATAGGCCCACGCTAGAAGCAAGCGTTATGAGAACAGAGTACAACATAAATTTGCAGAGATTGCAAACTAAAAATACGACAAAACGGGGTCAAGTAGTTCCATACATTTGTTTGACATTACCAGATCGTATAAATGCTGCTGCAACATATTATACATTAAGTACGATTAACAGATATTGGGTAGCACAAACTTGGAGACGCTTACAACAAAGTGGACTAACCGAGCAGTGGAATCACTGGTCAGTCTGGGTTGATCGTCTTTTATTGGAAATGAAAAAGGAAATGCGGAAGAGTAATGATGGAAGTTGGATTTCAGATAATATAAACATTTTGAAATTTTGTGCGCCATTAGTGCTGTGGTCAATATTTTGCGTCATTAGTATTGTGATTTGTTGCTGTGAAAAAATTGGATGGATAAACTAAAAGCTAAGTTAAATATATTTATTAACATAAAAAGTCAAGTGTTATAATATCCAACTAAATATATTGTAGTTTGATTCCTTCTGTCAGTTCTTAATTAAACATGTTTGTATGCACATATTAATTATGTAATTACATAGGTACATATACTAAAATTTAAGTAACCACCGTTAATTGAAGAAGAATTCTGTGGTAGTTAATGAAAGTTGTATTACAAATGAATGGTTTGGTTTTAAATATGTTTAATCTAGCATTCAGGACACCACACAATGGTATTTTGTATTTCCTTATTACAGTCTATGAATTTCGTACCTCATAACCAGCTAGATAATTAGTATGGCATCATTTTTCATACAATGAGGCATTTTTTGGTAAGTAACTGCAACTACAACTGGTTTCTTTGTTTATATACATACATATCTGATTCAACTCCCACACTACAGTTTTTATCAATATCATATAATTTTCCTATTGTATACCTGTTCAAAGCCATGACGTGTATTTCTAGTCAATATATTAGTCAGTTGCACCAAACATGTGATCGGAAGCATGTTGAAAAGTAGCTATGAAATATGACACTTTTTAATGATAATTATGTAGGAAGTAAACCCTAGGCTTTGAGGGTTTTGACGTATTTGCTTTGTGGTCATAATTTTAACTAGTCTATGCAACTTATCAATGAACTACAGAATGCATCCCACACAATGAACTACAGAAAAATTTTGTAACTTTAATTTCAGCCGCAAGTACTAAATACATACTAGCACTCAACATTATAACCTTTCCTTCGTTTTAGCATAGCGCATAACGTGTAGCATTTCATTTAGCGTCTTATACATTTTATCTTTTGCTGAAATGGTAATTAAACCTGTAATTGAGTTTTCATATGATAAAGCACCCTACCATTTATGTAGCAGCTATAGTATAGTATGTTTTCAGTCGAAATTAAGTACAGAAAAAATCATTTCCCGTAAATACATGCAAAATGGTTTTATTAAATGTTACAATATAGTTTCTTTCTCTAATGAAGAACTCAATCAAAACAACAATGCCTTAGTCAAAGAAATCTGGCCAGTTTGATCAAGTTTTAGAATTTTATAACAGTTATTCTATAACTTTTAGAAGAAAACAAAAACGTACTAATATACCTTTCACTATTATCTCACTACTATTTTATGCTTTAAGGATAATGGATGTAAACGTGTGAAGGTGCAAATGCTAGGTAATCGTGTATTAATTAATTTAATGAATTATCACCGCGGAAAAAGTTAAAAAATTCTAAAATTAACGCTGTTCCCGATTTGACATCTAATAACTATAAACAACTGAATGAATATAATACTGCCTATGCTGAGCGATAATTGCAAAAATAATGTTGCAAACCTGAAACAGTATAATTTGGATGATACACACAACAAAAAATAACATTTTTATTTGACTTATAAATAGATGCATAATAGTATATTAAAAGTGATTTCAATTTCAACGTGTTGCACACGTTGGTATTTTGAAGTAGCCATGAAATTGGCTTCAGCACCCTCCATCTTTTTCTTTCTCAGTACCTATATATTAAATAAAAAATATAATATTAGAAACTTAAACGTTTCATTTTCTAATATATTGCCAGGTCATAACTCATAACCTTACCCTTGCATTTTGCTTCGCATTCATTTGGGTAAGTGTTTCCATCTTTGCCGCACACTGGCATGTACATCATACCGCAGACACAGGTATCTGCAGTAGCAGCAGTGCTCATTAGACCAATTACTGCCACGAAAATAAAGACTAAGTTTCCGAGAAGTTTCATTCTTCTGCCTTTTATAAATTCCGTCAAGGAATCAGTTTCTAGAAAACCAAAGGGATTGAATGAGTAATAATTTCACGTGCTTAATTAATTTAGAAATTTGGATTATAAAATAACTTGCCTTTCTGAAGGTATTTGGAGCAGTGTTGTACTTTTGCTTTTGAGTTTGGAGAATGTTGAGAAATGAATGCTTCATAATTAAATTCTGTTGACTTTTATACTGTCAAATTGCGTGGTGCTATTACATGCCACAGTTAATAAAAATCTTACCAAACTGTTGAACTATAATATCATAAAAGCTTAATGGTTTTTTGCATTGGTTTTTCAGCAATGTTGGTTTTATATGCGTACACTAATTTCACCTTGTCGCAACGAAAAACAATGGCTGCATAAGGAAGTCATTGGAACAGAACCATATAAAAATACCTAAAGTTGTTTGTATTTTTAATAACATTTTTATCTCTATTCTGCAGTCTGTTTGAATGCAAAATTATATCACTGGGGCGTTTCTGCAAAAATAAAGTTATTTGATTACAGTCACGTGTCAATGTCAAAAGATTGTAACTTTATATCGGTTTATTTAAATGCAAATCAAATGTCAACTGGATAATTCATCTGGAGTTTTTATTTAACAATTTCCCTACTATATAAAAATACATGACATACATATTTTACTTTTATTCAATATTAAGGAATACCAATGATAACCCTTTTAAAAGTCGAAAGTTCTAAGATTATCATCAATATTGAGGTTTGCAAATAAATATTGCAAATAACACCCGCAGTTTATGATACAATAGATGAATGCTCAATCAATGAAAATTTGCTTACCAATTAGGCATTTAAGGTACATTACAGTTACCTCAACATCATAAAATAACAATACCTTACTTAAAATTTGCAGCTGTTTTCTGAAACTTAATATTGAAGTTAAAGTAGCCTTTGATGGAAGATTCAAATTTAGACACTAACAACTCGTACATAAAAGCTAAGCTTCCTGATACACAGCACCCAATACCCCACGCTCTTATAACAATCGACAGCTTTTTAAAATCAATTAAGTCATCCCCTAGAACTAATTCACTGGTTGGCATATTCTTCAAGTATCCATTGCCAAGTCTAAGGGTCCATGTTGACCATGTATCCCATTTTGTTGCCAAACCGGACTGCCTTAGTATAGACATGGTCCTTTGAATCCAATACCTATTCAAAGTCCACATTTCCCAAAAGCTATTTAATTCATCAAAACTGTCTGATACAGTTAAGCACTTTGTTGGGTGCTTTTCTAGATTTGATTGTGTATCAAGTTTTGTTATGTAATCCGTGTATTCTTCAGCATTAAGTTGTCCCATAGATTTGTCCACTACAAGTAAACAATTTTTCAAAAGTAAGCTTGACAGCGTTGTTTTATCCGGCACTTCATTCAAAACATGAAAAGACGTGTTTACTAAATGACTAATGTTACGAACTTGGAACGTAGTACCATACCAGTCTCTGGGAGTGATTAAACTATAATTGTTGGCATTCCAAAATACTATCTTGTAACCATCTAGTAGCATATCGGTTAGCTTTTCATACGTTTTATCCCTAGCTGCTATGGTTACAAAGCTTGTAATCGAATTTTCATAAGACATGCAAACTACCATGCCTGTAACAGCTAATGTAAAGTATGTAATGACTTTTATCCGAGATTTGGTGCAAGGAAAGCCATCTCCTGTGAACACATGCAAAACATTTAAAAATTGTTTAAGAACACTTTTTTCTCCAATGGCACATAGAAAGGTTCCGAAAACCAAAAAACTGAAAACTAAAATCCATATTTGCATATCAAATGGTTCTGTCCACACCAGAACAAATGCTTTGTCTTGATTATCCTTCCCTTTCGATGTACAATAAAGTGGTATTTTTGACCACGTGTAAGCATACGCAAATCCGCTAAAAACGGAATAATATGATGTTAAAAACACTGGACTATAGCTACGCACAGTAACATGCATGTATTGTCTGGCTTGGTTAAGAACACCAACAAAACTTCCAGGATCTTGTGCAGTTCTGAGAGCCATGCTAAGATTGTGGGCTTGAGCGATTGTGATTGCTGCCATAATATCATAATTACAGAAATACTTTTCCCTAGACCGTAGAACTAAAAGCTGACAGGCGAACGGATTGGAATTGTACATAGTGAAGTATTCTTTTGCAACTTTACTTAAAATAGCATACACAGTAGGTTTAGTTTTTGCACTTGCAACTCTAAACAATTGTTTATGTACAACTAGTGGATGGAGTAAAATATTGTATAAACTTAATGTAAATTCCTTAGTATTGCAGTAGTTGCTACATGATATCAAAACTTTCTCAACATTTTCATCTTGGTGAGCTAACGGATACAAACTTATTTTGAAAGCGGGAAAGTACAGCGATGTTGCCCAGAGCGATAATGTTTTCTCAGTAGGTTTCGTTAGAAACAAGAATATTGTAGTGGGATGCACTGCCAAACTAATAAAATTTGTAATAGTCCCAGTATTTGCGAATGCGCTAGAAAAAGTTATTATAAGGCTATTTGGTTGGGAAAATCTTCTGTATTGTATTTGAGTGTAGCTGATAAATTTTGAGCGATACGTAAAACTACCACTGTTTATCATCTGTTGCAGTCCCAGTCTAGACCAATCGGAGATTAGATCTTTGGCTTTGATTCGATAATAATACATTATGTAGTTTTGGGAATTATCCTGAAGAATTTTAATGCTACGTGACGATAAATAGTCTGTTTGGGAAACTTTGACAGTTTCTCCTGTTTGTATGAAATTATAAATACTTAGAAAAGTATACAAAATTTTAAAACTCGGAACTATTCGCATTATAAATTGTATAGGCTTGCAGAGTAAAAAACTGCAGATGCAGACTGAGTTAGAATATTTCTATTGTAGGCAACAAGGCAGTACTGTAAAATTGACAATGCAAAGTGTAACATTTTACATGGTATGATATAAGCTATATTATTAAAAGAAGAATTTCGGGGATTTATTTCAATCAACCATATTAAATTTATGCGTTCAAACATGTACACGAGTACACGTGTAGCTCCCATTAAGGTTTCGTTATATCACTACGTCGTATTATTGTACTACGATTATTATTGTACGCTGACCTAATCGAACATATAATTTAAGACGATTCAACAAAGTTAGGCACTATAGTATCTCGAACTTCCTGCTCCACCTGTTAAAATATATATGGTTTATTACATAATGTATAAGCAACAAAGAGCATTGTAGAGCATATATCATAAGCGTAGGCATTAAATACCCACCTACAATAAATGATAGTCATTAAGAAAGTTTTCACCAAGCTGCCAGCATGAACTTATTTAATCAATTTATCTCGTGATGTTGGCAATCTAGTTTCATCAAGTATGATATTAGTTATTATGTAGAAAGAAAGATTTCCAATTCATATTGTATTTATAGTTTGTACAGCCAGCAACTTTATTAACAACAGATATTTACACAATCACCTGACATTTAAATGTTTTATATTGCAAACATAGCTCGTCTAAGTTATGTTAGTATATACAACCAACTAGTGTTCGGACTCTATTTCAAGTTTCTCTAAGTTTTTCATTCATAGCTCGCTGCTTCTACAGAGCAGCTAATTGAGATGCGGTGTGTTCCTATGTCTGCACGTCCAATTTAGCTTCTACGCCATGTAAATTATATTTAAGACTGAAAGACAAAAGCACACACCATTAAAATGTCGTGTTTTAGCTGGTTTGGACAGTCACACGTACATTCACACGGCTATCGAATGGCAGCCATTGCAGCAAGCATCTCTTAGTAGTTTACTATTGGTGCTTTGTCTTTCCTGCCATTCAAAGACTTTCGAAAGGAATAATGCCTACATATAAACCATAGCAAATTTTTATGTTAAACTATTAATTTAACTGCAAATTAAACTGTTGAGCTTAAAAATCCACGCCTTATTTTTATTGATTTCAACTCAATTTCCAACACAGCTTTGAATTCGTTAAAACGGAAACTAAATCTTCGACTAAATGTGTCATTTTTGATAAATCATATTTTATATTGTCATCATTTCAGTTTTGTTTGCGATCAATTAAAAGTATTAAAACATTTTACATAAGTTTACATTTTGAATGTAATGATTTGAAAAAAAGTCCTTCCATTCCATTCCCTTTGTTTAGCTTTTATTTCATTATTGGTTTCCCAAAAATGCCATTACCTTCTATTCGTTTTAGTGAATGAAAGGGTAATGAAAGGAATCTAGGACTTTATTCCTTTCATTTCTGAAAGAGTCACACACAACACTATAGACAACGCACGTCACTCCGTGATTAAATAAAAACATGTAACGATTTAATACAACACCCAAGCAAAACATAAATATTATGTGACCAGTGACATGTTAAATTAGACTGATTGCTTTCTTTGACTTTGTCAATTATTTGGCTCTTTCTGTATAATATTCATTTTCTAATCAAGGTTGCAGTTTATTAAAATACATACACAACAGTAATAATGTCTTGGTGTAAAGTTGAAAATTTGGTGAGTGACATTTTGAAATTTTCAATTGGTATTTCACAGGCTTGTGGCCTTTTCCCCCTAACCTTGATTTCGACCCTAGACAAAAACTCTATTGTGTTTTCATTCAAAGGACGAGGTTTTCTATTAGTGATTATACGAACTATAGTAGCAATACTAGCCATTGTCTTCGTCTCTTTAAACGAACGAGATATTTCCAAAATTGCTGAAAACTGGAGTTCTACGGCAAGTTTTTCGCATTTTCTGGTGAATTTTAGTGTTACATTTTCCGATTATTACTGGATAGTTCAAACAATATGTATTAGGGGAATTTTGTCGGATTTGCATACGTCAGTCTTACAGTGCATAATAAACCTTGTAAAGGAGATCCCATGTGGAAATAATGCAAAAATAATAGAGAAGAAATTGATTCAAAAACATATACTCCTTCAACGAATTTTTTACTGTGTTTTATTGTTCGGACTGTCCCAAGTTATAATGATGCTTGCACTGTTTATTCCCAGAGCTGTGGTAGTATTTGGTGGTGGCTGGTTTTCTGTCAAAGTTTGGCTGTATCTGATTTTAATGCTACACTGGGGGACGACTATTTACTTTCGTTTATTGGGATTTCTTTTACCAATTTCATTTATATTCTTGTTTGAAATTGCATTTATTCTGTTAAATCTTATTGAGTCTTGCGAATCCAGAAAGCAATTCAGCAAGTCTACAGAATTTAGTATGAACACGAGATATGTTGACAATTGCCTAGGCACACTAAAATGTTCTCCAGGTTTTAAGAGAAAAATTACCTCACTGACGTTAGACGGTTTTGTAAAGACTGAAACCCTGCTACAACGTTTCCACAAAGCGTTCAGTGTCTATTTGATTATGGGATGTGCAACTTTATGCTTTTCTGCATTAGAGGCAGGGTTTCAAATTATCCTCCTTGTAATGAGTCAAGAAAACTCTATAGTGTACATCAGCTTAAAACTGCTAGGATTGGCACCACAAGTTGCTGTTAACGTTCTTATATTTTTTGTACTTTGTGATGCGGCATCCACAATGACCTTCAAGGTAACTTCTTTTGTAACTTGCGCTTAACGATAAATATTAATGCTGTTTGTATTAAGCAGGCAAAGGAATATATTGACACAATGAAAATGCAAGGGTGCATTCAACCACAAGAACAAGATCGAGTACGGCCACTTTACGTTAATAAAACTAGAATAACTCTTGCTATCTATCGTGTATATGAATAAAATGAATATGTTATCTAAACTTATATGATATTTCATATCTTTATAGGTTGTTTTATTTTTCATTCAGAAGATAAAAGACCCCCCGTGTATCAAGCCAGCTAACCTGTTTGAAATTGGACGGCATTTGTGTACAACAGTAAGCGTATATATGCTTAATTATGATTAAAACATTTAAAAACATATTTTACCATTTGCAAAATATCAAACAACAATTACCATATTGCATTACCAGGTTTTTGGACTAATGACAACACACTCCATCGTTCTCTATCAATTTAAAATTATGGAAAACTAAGATCTTGCAAATTTAAAGATTAACAAATTGAGTTGCGACGGTTATGCATAAAAGCTATTTGGTCAGAAAGTTTGCCGTGGACGATACATCAAGTGGGCGTATCAAACTTGTGTTAAAGTCACTGGAACATACCGCTAATATTATAGACATCAAAGTCTATTCAGTCATTAAAGAGATCTTATCTTCGAAACAAAGCCTAAAACTTCATTAACCTAATGCATGCATTATCGCGTCGTATTGATTAGCACCTCCGTTGCTTTTATCTTTGAATTTTAATTTGATTTGAGTATTCGATTTCTTCCAGAGCACGAGTCAGTAAACATGGGTTGCTTGATGGTAAAAAGAGAAATAAAGGACATTTTAAAATTCTCTATTACCATAACACAGGGTTGTGGTCTTTTCCCACTTTCCTTAATTTCAGATTTCCAGAAAGTAGTTTTTACTTGGAAAGGACGAGGTTTTCTGCTACTTATTCTTCGAACCATCATATCTTTACTAGCTGTAAGTTTTTTAGTTTGCAATATAGAAGATATTTCAAAACTGTCCGGAGAATGGAGCTCCACAGCATCGTTTTCTCACATGATGGCTAACTTTTGCACTACATTTTCCGATTATTATTGGGTGGTCAAAATAGTTCAAGACAGAGAACATTTTTCTCATTTGTATGGATCAAGTATACAATTCCTAGAATATCTGGTCAAAGAGGCAAGCGGTAATAGCGAACATTTTACAACCCATCTGTGGAAAAAATTCACATTACTTCGACGAGTTACTTACATCATTGTGTTCCTAGGTGTTTCTCAAATTATAGTTCTTCTTGTGTACTTTGTTCCTAATGCCATTGTCCTTCAAGGTGGATTAGCCTTGAAGCATTTTTTTTACCCTGTATTAATGTTACATTGGGGATCATCAATTTACTTTCGCTTGTTGGGATATCTTCTGCCAATTTCATTTATAATGTTGTTTGAGGTTGCATTTGGTTTCCTAAAACATGCAAAGCATTCAAAAGATAATGTGAAAACTTTTGGACTGAAAACAATATGCGTTGGGGATTACCTTGGAAAATTTGAAAATCCTCCCATTTTTACTGCAAATGTGGCCCAAAAAACACTAAATGAGTTTTTAAGGATTGAAAAATTACTTAAACATTTCCACGAAGTTTTTAGCATATATTTAGTTTTAGGATGCTTTACTGTATCCATATCTGCTTTGGAAGCAGCTTTCCAAGTTGTGCTTATTGTAATGAACCAAGGTCAAGGTGGCTCTGCAGATGCCATACACAGCAAAATTAGATTAGTGGGTTTATTATGTCAAGTTGGAGGCAACCTTTTAGTATTTTTTACGCTTTGCAATGCTGCTTACAAGATGAAATCGGAGGTAATGAACATTTCTCAAAATAAGTAAGATGCATTTTTGAACCAAGGGATATTGTTAGAAAACCTATTTTTTAATGGACTCAATAGAATCACCCCATATTCACAGCATATATACAACAACTTATGCTTAATACATGTACGAAGTTTCTTTCATTTTACTCCACTTTTAAACGAATTAGGAATAATTGATTAACTTGGCATAACTAAAAAATTAACGCCCATATCCCTTGGTTTTTGGACACCTGAAAAAATGCCAAGTTAATCAATTATTCCTAATTCGTTTAAAAGTGGAGTAAAATGAAAGAAACTTCGTACATGTATTAAGCATAAGTTGTTGTATATATGCTGTGAATATGGGGTGATTCTATTGAGTCAATTAAAAAATATAAGTTTTTCTAACAATATCCCTTGGTTTATAAATGCACCTTATAGGTGCAAATTCAATGCTAAACCCATTTATTTTACTACAGGCAAAGGATTTTGTATGTGACTTAATGTTACTTAATGGTTGTATTCATAAGCAAGATCAAGATCAGGTAAGCATATATGACAATGCAAGCAAAGCTAAGCAAGTTAATCATGTAGTGCCACTGTAAAACTCTTTGTGCTAGGTGGTTCTGTTTTGTATGCAAAAAATCAAACATCCTCCGTGTATCAAACCAGCCAACTTATTTGAACTTGGCCGGCATTTGCTTCCAACAGTAAGTTTTGTTTTATGCTGAACTCATATTTGCGTATTTTTATTTTCCAATTACAGTCAAGGCCCACGTGTCTGTTTAGACACGTAAGAAAAATAATTTTGTTTTATTTTATTCACGTGTCTATATAGACACGTAGCGTGTCTAAATAGACACCCATCGTGTCTATATAGACACGTTACAGAAGATTCTAATGATAAATTCACGTGTCTATTTAGACACGCTGGGTGTCTATATATACACGTTTAAAAGTTAAATTCAACTACTTCGTAATGATTAAATTAAAAAATTTCTTTTAATTTCTCGTTAGATGCACAAAAATATGCTTGACAATGTGAGCTAACCATTGAGAAAAAATATGACAACTCACGGTTTGCAAAGAATTTTAAAATTTTTTGTCTTCAAATTTCGATATTTCAAAAAGCTTCCGGCAGATTTTGCTCAAAAATTGACTGAAAATCAAGTTTTTGTTGTAGATTAAGGAAATGTATTTGAAAACTCTGGCGTTTGAAGTTTTAATGAATAAAATTTCAAATAACGCCATTTCTAACACTGGTGGACTCCCCATTTATTTATTTGTGACGGAATGTTTCAAACGTCAGAGCTTTCAAATACATTTCCTTAATCTACAACAAAAACTTGATTTTCAGTCAATTTTTGAGCAAAATCTGCCGGAAGCTGTTTGAAATATCGAAATTTGAAGACAAAAATTTTTAAAATTCTTTGCAAACCGTGAGTTGTCATATTTTTTCTCAATGGTTAGCTCACATTGTCAAGCATATTTTTGTGCATCTAACGAGAAATTAAAAGAAATTTTTTAATTTAATCATTACGAAGTAGTTGAATTTAACTTTTAAACGTGTATATATAGACACCCAGCGTGTCTAAATAGACACGTGAATTTATCATTAGAATCTTCTGTAACGTGTCTATATGTGAATAAAATAAAATAAAAATTTTTTTCTTACGTGTCTAAATAGACACCCAGCGTGTCTATATAGACACGTTTCTACGTGTCTAAATAGACACTCAGCGTGTTTATATAGACACACTGGGTGTCTAAATAGACACGTGGGCCTTGACTGAATTACATACTTCATCAAACTATAGTTCACTAAAGTAATCCTAATTGAGAGAAATTATTTACTATTTTTTGCTCTTTTAAGATTTTTGGACTTATGACTACTTATGTCATTGTTCTGTAC
Source organism: Entomobrya proxima (assembly GCA_029691765.1). Classification (NCBI taxonomy): domain Eukaryota; kingdom Metazoa; phylum Arthropoda; class Collembola; order Entomobryomorpha; family Entomobryidae; genus Entomobrya; species Entomobrya proxima. Next base: position 26,069,783 of record CM056169.1, read on the forward strand.
CAATTCAAAATATTGGAAGACGTTTCCCCGTAACATAATGAAATCTTATATAAATTATGGCGCATGTGCCAACACGTTTTTAGATATTCCAAGGCTACTATAAACATTGTCAATCAATATCAAGTAAGTGCGCAGGAAACGATGTAAACGTGTGTAATTTAGGATACAATTAATCTTGCAAGTCACAATTTTTAATTGAAGCATGTCCCGGTTTGGGTAAAAGATTTTTTCTACTACTTACATCATGTAGTGAAAACTAATGAGTAATTCGAATCGTGCTTTTGATTGGCCTTTGTTTAAAGGTGTAAGTTAGTTACTAAACTGGGAAATAAACAGCAACTTATTAAAGTTACTCTATAGTTTGAGATTTTTCACTCCTCTAGTACTGCAGTCATGAACTTTAAATGTGTATTATATTACGCCATAGCTTAATATTACAGTTTTGTTTTCAGCAGCATTTAAACTGTTTGCCTATAATTTATATTATGTGTATTAAATGTTTATTTTATTAGACACTAACGCAATTACAATTACGTTTATTGTAACTCTCATTAATTTTTATGATGATAAAGTGTCGTAAGAATCGATATTCATTCATTTTACCTTGACTTTTGAAGAATAGTAATTGCTTTTCATTTTGCATCTAATTCGCTTACTCAACACGCGAATCTGCACAAATATGAACAAAATCTGCTTTCAATTAAAACTTAGACATTCAATCACTGTTATTTTTCTTATTTTACTTTCTGTAGTTTCTACTCAATACACAGATTATTACTACAGTGAGGATGGACATGAAAGGGACTTTAACTCGGAAGAGCATGACAATCGGGCAGAAGTACCATCTAATCATTACGCCGAAGATCATGTTAAAATACAAAAACTAGCGTTGGTAGAAGTGCAGTTATCAGCAGCTCTAACCAAAGTTCTAGATTACCTTCCAGTTCTCACCAGCCCTGAAGAAAAGGACAAGTGCTACTTTCATCTTCATAAATACCTACATGAGTTTCATGCCGACATGAAAGCAAAGGAAATATCGGCCAAATCAAAAATGTCAACGTTTGTTGCTGAGAATCCGTTGTTGACTTATAAAATGATACGACGTTTGGTTCAAACTCTCTTAAAAGATGCAACAAAAGCTTGTACAAATCACCACAAAGTATTTGAAACTGTGGAAACTATATTTGCGAAAACAGGGCTTGCAAAGCCAAACCAGTCGGATTTATACGACGCGGCGGATGGCATCTTATTAACACAGTTCACATATGGTTTAAATGCAACTCATGAGGCAAGCTTATTTTTTGAGTTTTCATCAAATATAGGTTTGCATTTCAAGTGTTTTAATAATTTCAGGTGCGTTTTGGTATTTTAAACGGAGTCCCAACTAATGTGACATTGTCATTTCATGATTGCCTGGAACTCGCATTTACAGCTGTATCAGAAAATTGGGAAGTGCTAACTTACCAATGGCTTATGTCGGCTGAGAGCATAGCCAGAGATGAAAGCACAAATCCAATGATAACCAATGATGACATACACAACCTTGATTTGGTTTGGAGAGAGTTGATGCGGATTATGGGAACATTTAGAGTTAATAGAATCCATAAATGGTTGCATAACCAACGGCAGGAGATTATACCAGATACGCCAGTTTCATATGAGAAGCTGGCTAGCTGCCGCGGAGAAGACACTCTGGTATGTCATATCTACCTATATTTTAGAAAAAAAAAATTCATCAAAATTGATTGCACATTTTTAAATTACAGGATCCGAAACAGCAATCCAAATTATATTGTTATCATCTAAAAACCGCTAACCCATACTTTATGATTAATCCAGTGAAAACAGAAATAATTTATAGTGACCCATTAATTCTTCAGTTTCATCAGTTTTTAACCTCAAAACAAATTGATTTTGTGAAAAATTCTAACAAAATTTTTTCAAAGCTTATTATTCCAAAAATAGATGACCACGGTTATTACAAATCCTGGAATGAAACATTTCCTAAGCTTTTAGCGAAGGCAAATGAGGATAAAACCGCAAAGTTTATAAACTGGAAAATTGAGCAGTTGACCAATCTACGGGTGTTTCAGAGATACGCCGGAATATTTCAAAAGGCTTTGTATGGCCCTTTGGGTGGCAGTTTAAATGTTGAAAAGGTATGAGCCACTGATAAGCGACTTGCAAATAAGTATATATATATATTTCGTATTGAATACAAATAAGTATTCACAAACCTCTCTCGTTTGGGTAGTTGCATGGAACCTTTGGAACTTACGATCATATTGCAGATGAAACACGTCGTGCTATATTTTTAATGTTTGTAAGTTAATGCAATAAAATCTAAGCTAAAAATCAAGTTCTGTCAAATTCAATGTTTAATTCTATGCGATTGATAAGCTATCCGATGTTACCAGCGGAGGTTACCAAGGATTTCGTAATATTGGCGTGCATGCCAAACCAATTAAGGGATCAGCCCTGTTTTGGCATAACATGAAACCAAATGGAAAGTTTGACGAACGTGTTATGCAGAGATCTTGTCCTGTAATACTTGGACGCAAGGAAGGTAGTGATTTATTTCGTCCTTCTTTAGTATTACGTAATAGTGTGCTAAATATACAAATTATCTTATGTTTTACACTAGTTGCAAACCAGGTGATTGGATGAATTAAAGCATTTGTGATCAGACAGAGTTAAATTGGAACGGCATACAAAATTTTACTCAAAACTACTGTATTTATCATCTATACACATTGTTAATAGTGTACCTAAGTGGAATTTATTGTATAATAGTTTATAATATATAGCAAATAATATAGTAAATATAGTAAATAGTTTATTGTAACACTATTTTACAATTTGCTGCAATGGTATTATTACATTTAGACAATTTGTGGATCCATAGTTGCTTGTAAACTATTGGAATTTGCGTTGGCCATGTAGTCTACAGGGTTCTGTTGATTCAAGTCGGTACTTGCGTTGCTCTGCGCCATTGCTTCATTAACGAATGCTCCAACCAGAGTGCCAACGTCTTGGTGAATTTTCAAATGATGCATTTTAAACAGCTCAAAACTTGGAAATGTTTCCCAACATAAATTGCATCCAAAATTTCCTTTAAATGCAAAGTTTACTCCATGTTCTGTTTCATAATGTTTTTGAAACAAAGTCCAAGTGTAAAAACGAGTTTTGCAATGGTTGCACTTGAATCCCTTGTCAGGACCTTTTGAATGGCGTTTTTGTAAGAACCGTGAAGGTCTATATATTGTTACACGTATGCAAGAATTCCGGTCAACTGGCTTAGTACATTGCTTGGGATACGTTTCGCTGACAGAACGGTGTTTTTCTTGTACTTTTGTCTTTTTCACTTCTTTGGATTTCTTCCCGAGTTTCAACTTTAGCTTCTGTCGAATTTGTTTGAAACTGGACACTGGTGTTTCGTCAGGATTTAGCATTTTGCCCACCACAGTTGTTTCGCGCTTTGCTATGTATCCATCCGCACTTGTTTTGCTTTCACCATGAACAGAATGTTTTCCTGGGTTTGGTAAGTCACAATGCACATATTCGATCCGTTCGTCTACTTCGTTCTGAAGCTCAATAGAATCATTAAGCGAGCTGATAAGAACTTTTTGAACTTTTTCTAATAACTCTCCTGTTTGGTCCAAACCCGCCGGTCCCTTTAGTAATCGACGAGATAACGTTTGTAGAAGTTCTATTAACTCACCAACTTTTGTTTTGTCTTTGAATCTACCCAAATACCAAGGCATATAGAATAGTAAAAGGTAATGTCATAAGAAGATCCTAATATTTCGCGGTCTTTTTTCTATGATCGTTACGTCACGGAGAGTAGACAGATTGCCCCATAACCTTGACAAAGCCAGAACCCCAATGGTTTACCTTTGTTGCCTTGCATCACGATGCTTGTCAACACCAACTATTTCACGGACTATGTGGAGGTGGTCATGCTGGAGGAACGGGCTTGCTTGACCAACCTCATGATCTTCAACTTTTTGGCCACTTTTCTGCCAAAGGTGTTCGAGCAAGTGGGCACCAGCGACCAAATGTGCAAGGTTCCGCTGACCATCGTGTTGGACATGGAGAGTCTGATGGCAAAGCAAGTGCTGGACATTGAAACGCACGCAATCGGGATTCTCGGGGAAGCCCTGACGTTATTCTACGTTCCCACGGTTCAGCAGAAGGGCCCTTGTAAAAAATTTTTACTAAAAATCCACTGCCTACTCCGGCTTGTTCGGTGCGCATCTTTAGAAAACGCAGAGAAAGTTTAAAGGTTATTTGGTGGGAGTGAGAAAGGAGGATAAGGAACAGGGACCAGAGAAGAAGAAGCGAAGATTGGAGGGGGATGGAGGCAAGGAACAGGAGCCTAAAGCGGGTACAAGTAGTGCAGCAAGTGGGGAAAGCGAGCCTGTCATGTGGCCAGATGTCGAGTTACAGAGAAACTATTTAACGCAGGATTTGATCACGTTGCTTTTGAATACGATTGATAATTTGTTGAGGGGCTGCTGAATGCGGTGGTGGAGGAGGATCAGAAAGTGGAGGTGGTGGGGGAGGAGGAGACGCTGGAGGTTGTGGATGAAGGGAAGACGCTGGAGGTGATGGGGGAGGAGGAGAAGCTGGAGGTGGTGGATGAGAGGAAAGGGAAAGAGACTGAGAAGAAGATGGAGGGGGAGGGAGGGAATGACAAGGAGCCTGAGAAGATGGATGAAGATGTGAAGTGAAGAAAATGGTGGGGATAAAAAGGAAGAGAACATTACCAAGTAGTCAGGATATTTAAAATGGCATTTTAGAATTTGTAGAATTTAGAATTAGCTTTATTTCTGTGTAAAAATGGAGATTTTTCCTATAAAGTGTAAAAAATGAGCTACTCGTCTGGTTCTGGTATGACCTCAAGCTTCATAAATTGTTTGCTAGTTACTACTTGGCTATTAACCAACAGTTGCGTTAGGTAGCAGTCAACAATTTTATAATTGTATTTATTTTATTTCAAGTTCCCCTTAAATAATAATTTAGCTGTTTTGAGGCGTATAAAGTAAATTAAATCTAGTGTTCAGTATAATTTAAATCAAGATTATTATTAAGTTCATAGATAATATTACTTTAATACGCAATTTATTTCATTTATCGTCAAGTAAAATTCCAAAACAAGTATTGTGACAACATAAATCAATTATATAGATGAGTTCTATCATGTTAATTTTTTACTTTTGGAAAACTGCTTGGCTTTCTTCTTATTAACATTGCTATTTGCACTGTTTTTGTGCGTGTTCAGGTATTTTGTTCTAATTTTTAATCTCAACATAATAAATTCTCTTGCTACCTCCAGAGGGATTGATGGGTTGTGTTCAACTATCTTTTCAATAAAGCGCTTACTGCTGTCCTTAGAAAACCCGGATCCCTCCAACGAAGTAAATACAGCATTGCATATTTTAATCCAGTTGTAAAAATATGGTTCAGGGGTCAACAAACCTCCACGAGATACACTATGTAGTATTACTCCGGTTTGCGGTGGGAGTTCCATGAGTACCTTTTCCAAGTCGTTTTACCTTCCAAGCAAGATATCCAGCTAAATAGTGCAGTGCATTATCATCTGAAACATCGTTTTTGGGTATTGATAGTGCGGGAGTGTCCTTGGTCTTATCCAGGCTATTCTCCTGGTCGGTGTCAAAAAGTCTATTCTTTTCCAATAGTCTCGCGCTCATCACATTACTGTTGTCCTCATAATCAACATTGGTACCCTTAGGCGCTCGAAGGCTAGATCCCAGCAAAATAAGGCGTAGTCGATACTTAAATTCTATCGGGGATGGATTTGTATTTGGCCCGCCATACGCTCGAATACTTGAAAAAAGACTTTCTAGTGCATCCTGATTTAAACGTGAGGTTAAAACGTATGTGGCTCCGTAACGGTCACGCAGGTTTTCAAATAATCCAAGTAACGACTTAACAGACACGATAAGGCCAACTTGACAAGGTAAAAGCGCCTTTCTCATCTTACCTCTCAGCAAAAATCGGCTGGTACTCATCAGATTAACCAAGTCTGTAAGAGCAGCATTTTGTTCGATAATTCTCATACCAAATCCGGATTTTAGGATATTTTTCTGATTTAGTGGAACACGGGAGTCCAGAACGTCAAAAGCATCATTTATTTTTCTGATGAACTCAGCTACTACTGGATTTCCAGGAAAGACTTTGCTGGCCAACAGCGATGCATGATTTGATAAAAGTTGGACTGCAGGCCTAACTCGCATTCGATCAGCGCCTGTTACACTAATCAACCCATCGTGGAGCTTTGGGCAAAGCTTAATTTCTGCATTATCCGATTCAATGAGCTTTTGAAATGTTGCCTTGTTTACAACTGAGCCATCTGCCAGTACTATTCCATCATCTAACAAGTGGTTTCTAATTAGCTTGATCATGTGAGGGACATCAGCAAAAACATAGACATTTCGAGCTGGGTCAGACGGATTTGTAAAGCAAGTTTTATTTTCGTTGATTCCAAGTGATTTCCACAAAGATCTGTTATCCCCACCCATATCAGAAGTTATACTGACGACAGGAAATCCGGCCTCTTCCAAACTCCTTATAATTTGAAAAAGGATGTTGGTGTCCATTTTAGTGTCAAAATTGTAGTAAAGTGGCTGTTTCCATGAATTGAATAAACCACGGACCATTAAAACTTGAACTTTGCTGTTGCTTCGAATTTTGTCCGCAATTTTGTCATACACAAAATCGGAGTGAATATTCATTTCGTCAAATGAAAGGCAGCATATCCGGCTAAACACGTCCATATTTTGTGATTCACATTTCATTACAGCCAGAACGTCCATTAGCATTCCTTCATTGCATGAAAAGTTAGCAGCCCATCTTTGCAGGGTTCTTACACTTGGCAGAGGAAGCTTCCAGTATTTTCTTGCAGTTTCGTATGCTTTTAGGCCAACGCTCCGAACAGTTAATGCTCGAACAATGTCTGGAGTTTTCCAGTTGACTCTCGATCCCGCAAGTCGTTTTTGTTGCTGGGGCGTTAAAGGAACACTGGAAACACATTTTGTGTTCTTTGCACGGAGCTGAGTGTTTTGAGCTTTTAATTTGGTCACTTGAAGCTTCAGTCGGCCAATTTGATTGTCCTTTGTAGACACTTGCTTATTTAGATGTTTTACAGTGTTTCCAAGAATTACTATAAAAGGGCACACATTGTTCTTGTAAATACTACTTCAAGAAATCAAATGATTGTAAATAAAATGTAAAACTTACTAATCTTATCATTCAGCTTGACTGTTGAATCAACCTCTGAAGACCTGGCTAAAGTCAAAGAATCATCAAGTTGTGGTACTTGTACCATCTCTGAATCCTCTGCTTGTCCTTCCTCCCTATCGCGCATCCCTTCCTCCTCAGTGCCAGCCAACTCCACTACAAATTTGTACAGATTAATAATTATGGCTATAACCAATTGTGAAATAATACGGAATTTCCAATGTTATAGCAAAATACCAAAGCATTCTTTGACAATCCTTTTGTTTTCTCGCTTTTGAACTCTTTGTAGCCTTTGACTTGCGACATTTGGGCTGGTACTTGGGTTAAATAACGAGGGCACTGCATCCGGTTTTAGTTTTTTACGTGGTGGAAGTCCAAGGAGCTCATGCTGCAGGTCCCGCTCGTAAGCCGTCTTCACAAAGTGCTCACTACAGATGCGGGAATTTTTGGGCTGGAAAGGATCCTTACGTTTACAAAAATGTACCCATGTCTTCAGAAGCTGCAGATTCTTCAAGGGGAACACATGGTGAATAAGGTCTGGACGTGACCTTTTGTTGGCAGTATTGTTGCAACCAGCGACAGCACAGATGTAAGGCATTGCAGCAGTAAATCCTCTACCTCCGATTCCTTCCGAAAACTCCGTCCGTCACCTCTTTCCGTGATAACTATTCTGGTCAGCTCCTCTCCAACTTCGCTGTGTCACCTTCTCCTCCACCTCCGATTTCTTCCGAATTTTCCGTCCGTCACCTCCTCTCCAACTTTGCTTTGTCACCTTCTCCTCCACCTCCGATTACATCCGAATTCTCCGTCCGTCACCTCCTTCTCCCGTGTTAACTTTTCTGATCACCTCCTCTCCAACTTCGCGTTGTCAACTTCCCCTCCACCTCCGATTACATCCGAATCCTCCGTCCGTCACCTCCTTCTACTGTGCTAACTTTTCTGGTCACCTCGTTCTCCGGTGCTAACTGATCATTCCCTGTCCAATTTAGCTTTGTCAACTTTCTCCTCTTTCTCTGCACTCTTGGTCACCTACTTAATCAACGGTGGCAATGATCGTTAGTACTGATTATTATACCTTTGCAAACTCTTTCAGATTGAAAGGAATACGGTTTAAATTAAATTGATTAATTAAATTAAATTGATTCGGTGCATAAAACTCAGAGTCTGCGTTTGGGTTTGCCAGGAGCAAGTTGTAGAGTACATGAATATATACATCAGCTGGCTCAGCTTCACTCTTGGTGACGTCATCATATCACGATCAACAGGTGGCCACTTTTCTGTTTTTTCTAACACAGCCTTGTCGCTGGGTTGCCAAATACAACAAATTATCGGGCAGTTCACCAGATGTGTGCTTAGGCATTGAAAGTGCTACTAAGCTATTTAACATGTTTCCAAAATGACTATGTAAGTAACTTATGTACTTGACAAGCTTCAGAGACTTGTCTTCACTTTTCCTGTTTTTTTCAAGTGCACAATCTAGTTCATACTGAAGTCTAGCTATTTCCTCATCCTTTTCCACAACCACATTATGTTCCAAACTTTGAAGGAATTCACTAAATGGACTATTGTAGTCTTGAGACACTTGCACTGTGTTGTTGGGTTGTGAAATTACAGGAAATGCATTAACTAGATTAAGGACTTGGTATACACAATCATCTCCAAAGGAGAAATCACAATCATCTTGTTCAATCATTGTTACTGAATCAGTGTATGCTTAAAATGTTCCAGAATTTTATTAAAATTTTGTTAACTATACACAAGTTAGCTTCACAATTTTGTGACAAGAAATGCAAGAAACAACACCTTCCCAGGAATCCAACAAGCTTGATGTTATTCCTGGTAGCTCTGTACACATTTTCTTCTAAGTAGGTACTCGTTAATCATAGTTGTCGTATGTCAGTACATTGCTCCAAGTGCCTCTATATTTAGACTAGAGTTAAAAGCCAAGTAAAAAGCGGTGAGTCATAGGTCTTTTAAAATAAAGCTATGTATCATCTCGAACTTGAAATGAGGTACTTAGGAACTTAGGATGTTTCAATGATGATTCATTCAACACGTCGTGCCGTTATATTTTTATACATACACTAACTTTGACAGAAAGCTTGCCATTGTGCGTAAGGATTTATGGCTACCTATGTTTCAAGTTAAGTTCACAAAAGTAAATTTTTTCCTAGTCTTTACCTTGAATGTCACCAGCTATTTAAATCTTGTGTGTTGTATGATACAACTTATATCATACAAACTTTATGACTCATACAATCTTCTTTGAAATACGCAGGTCTACTGATAATTACTTTTGGACATATAGCATTGATTCTAGTTACAAATTTATTAAGTTTATACAAAATTCAAATATGAATTCATTTTGAATATAGTCACATTACAATTATTCCTTTTCAACTTTACATGCATTTTAAAAAATGAACAGGTTTTCCTATAGGAAAGTCTGAAAAAATAATATAATATGGCTCTACATGTATTTTCTCTAATCCGGTTTTTCTAAACTCCGTCACAAAATTATTTGCAGCATTTGTCGTCATATACGGAAATAAGAGTACATTACAATTATTTATTTATTTTCTATTCTTATTCTAGATTGTCTACTTGTTTTTAAATGTACTTAAGAAAACGTTGCTGAGGAAGGCTACTTCGTTTAATTTTATTCAACCTAAATCAAAACGAATTAACTTATCATCAGGAGGCGTTCCGATTGCTGCAACTGCGTTACACAATTTGTGGCATTAGGCATTGTTGTTGGAATTTATTTCTAATTGGTTAGCACGCGGTGGGAAGCATGTTATTGCAGATGGTAACCTAAAAGAAGGAAGGTCATTCCATTTAACAAATTATGCAAATACTAAATATTTTTAGGGATGGGATACCAAAAAATTGTAAAATGTTCACTGACCTTTCAATGGCTTTACTGAAGTTACTACTTGGATAAGTTGAAAATTGGTCTGCAGATAAAAGTTTTGCTAGCTTGTAAGATCCATTTCCATATTTCAGTCTCTTCAGATTGCTAAAATTTTAATTTATTGAAGGTTCGTATGTTAGTGGTACGGTTTATGTACGTTTGCACATAACAAATAGTTATTTTACTGCATTATTTTCAGATGATTCTGGAACTGTCTCCATTTTGACAGTTTTTCTCCGCAAATTGAGCACGTGATCTCCTGCCCAATTAAATTCTGAATTTTGTGTAATGATCTTAAATGTATACTTTTGTTTTGATTTGTTGTAAACTTTTTGCCACATACCGGACACTCTTCCTTTTGTCCAGTTTTCATGTATCTTATGTGACTGTAAAGGGATTGAGTTTTTTGAAATGACTTTCCACACAAGCAATAATTATGTCTGGTGGAATCCCAAGAGTGTACCATTCCTGAAGGTTCTGTTTTCACAGTTATACTCGGATTAGGGACAGTTTGGCTTGGAATGGGATTGTTTAGAATTGTACTATTGGTCTCTACGCAATTCACCTGACTCGTTAATTCAGTATTGCTTTCCAAAGTTTCTGTATACGCTGATTCACTGTGACCCGGAACACTTTGATTTAGTCTAGGGTCATGTAAGTTTGTTCGATTGCTGCCTACAGTATCATCAGGATTTATTACTCCATTATTGCTTTCTAAAACTTCTGAATTTTCACAAACCAAATTCAAATTTTCCTGAAGTGTCAATAAATTGGTTTTGTATTCTTGATACAAAGCATTCAGCGTGTTGTAGAACAATGTTGCCTTAGATTGTTGCTCAAATGGCCCCAGGACAATTCTATCGCCGTGTAATGTTCCGAATTTCTTTTCGAACAAACCTAATAATGTTAACAGTTTGGTAGAGTGCTGCTCAAAGTATTTCCGTTTTTCTGTTTCAAGAACCAAGTCTAATCTGAGTTTTTCAATTTCTTCTTGACCTTTGCTAACTGCGTCCGTTTCAAGCTTTTGTAACAAATTGGCAATGCGCTCACTTTCTGCATCAAAATCAGATGTATTTGCTTCTGGGATTGCTGGAAAACCAACCAAATTAAGAGCATGATATACTGGGTCATGCTCTAGAATATCATCTTCTGTCATAGTTTTCAAAGTTACAATTCAAAATCACCGCAACAAATGAATGTAGGTAGTTAACTAGCTTCAAATCAAACTAACACTGATGCTGAAAGCAAGTGTGGTTGTTTTTTTTTCATTTACGCAAGTGTCAAATGAAATATTGAACTAAATATAAAAACTGAAATATCTGCTATTGAACTAAACAAAATAATATGCCACCGCTATAATTTTATACTTTGTCAGAATCTTAAAATAACCATACGTTGAATATGCTGAACACAGCATACGGCTGGTTTCAAATAACTGAAAACTTGGACTGTTACTTTAAAATAAAACCAGATATAAATATGGGAACAAACGTTGTTCTTACGACAGCGTAAAATCAAATACTAAAAACTGTTGAATAAAAGGAAATATTATTAGAATATTCTTACAATTTTATACATTGGCAATAACATTTTGAAACAGCCCAGAATTGAAGATACTGAATGCAACAAGACACACACGGCAGGATTGTGTGATGTTAGCGGACCAGTGCTATTCTCGACTCCAAGGATTAAAGCTTAACGTCAATCATTTTCATAATATCTTTCGAAATCCCTGTTAATTTATCGACCTTTACAAGTACATGCAAGCACATGTACATAAATGTACATATATGAAATGTGTGCGTCTTTGCTTGATATTATAAATTAAAGAAAGCTATCAATCATTAATTTTGTATACATAAAGAATGTTGAATAATTATTGATACTAAATTCAAGCTTTATTTCTAAGACACACATACACCCTCAGGAATGGAATTTGGTGTAGTTAATAAGAGTTTATAAAGCAGTTTAATTCTATGATTTCATGGTTTCAAAAAACCTTTCCTACAAAATTCTGTGACGATTTTAAGAACATGACTCCGAAGTGTACTTTTCCAGGTACCGAAAAAATTAGGAATGGTCAAAACTAAAATAAACGTACGATCATCTAATGCAAGAAATACTCCAAGATGAAATATGTAATTTGTTTATTAGGTGCTAGGAAATATGGAATGACATACTTTGTGTTGCTGCATCAACCCGTGTGAAGTAATTACAGCAGTTTATCCAATCAAAGGGAACCAATTTAAACCAAATTGTATTACATGATTGCACCGAGTATACACATGCTCTTATTACCTTTACTTTTATAACATTTTAAAGCTCGAAAACCAAGCTTTCAAACGCTGTGTAGAAGCAGCTTCAAACACAACGCATGGTGATTTTGTAAGCGTTTATGTTTTGAACCATATTTTTTTAGCTCCTTTATAAGATTTTGCAAAACTGCATAATCTATTTACCATTGCCAAAATCTTCAAACAATGTTCAAATCTAAAACTCAATGCACTGATTTGTGCAGTTTTCAGTGGGCAACAACCACGTGTACCACGATGGCTATACTCTCCTTTCATATTTGAAAACGCGTAAGTTAAAAAAATTCTGCTTTTAAAATTTGTGAAAAATCAATAATTTTCTGCAATTTTAAATCTTTGCCTAAATGCTATTTAATAAAATTTTCAGACAAGATCATTTGTGGTATAGAAACTACATTAAATACTCTTACTGACAACAGATATGCTCAGTTCTGTGAGCTCGTACAAGTCATGTAAAACAAGCTTGAATGTAGTATCAATAATTATTCAACATGATTTATTAACAAATAGTCTGTAGTTTATTGTTTAGAGTATATTCAAAACCAAACACTATAGTATATATCTTGCACTGTGAAGAAGTAGCTGTTTCATGATATGGTAGTAATTAAGCATGCCTTCAGCAAAATATTTTTGGATAGCTAATGCATAATTGACACGTAAAAAATAATACATTTGCATAGTATAAAAATTATCCGAAATTTTAGCTCTTTCGTTAGATATTAATTAGGTTATAGAAGTGAATCTACATGTGTTTCTGAATACTTGTACTATTCAGCATAATTATTATGTTATAGAATGCAATTAGTAACAATAAAATTAAAATAATTCGAACATTTGTAAACTCATCGTTAAATTGAGTATGAGTACATATATTCGCTATCACCATAAGCTTGATTGGTTATTGGTATATCAGGTCGGTGAATGAACATTAAGATAATGGGATTAAAATTTAAAAAATCGGTTTATATTAATAAATAGCATTGTCCTATTTTTTGGTCGGCTAACGAGCAGTCGGCCAGTGAGTGATAAGGGGTGATAAGGTTTTCATATGTTCAAGTTTTCTTATCAATTCTAATACGGAACACTGCCGGAGTACAGCAGACATACATCCTAACTTTTGAGTTACAAGAATGAATCCCTCTATACAAGACGTTTCTCAGAAATATAACAATACTCGTTCAAAAGGGTCTCTGACGTGAAGACCTATGATAGCATGTTGTGACAACAATGAATTAAGTACCAAAATAAATAACTTCACATTAAACTTAATTAATTTGACTAGCAGCTTCTGGAAATTTCATTGGTACCCTACGTTAAATGCATAGTTACGAACAACGTTTTAAGATAAAAAATTCCGTTTCCTTCATTAAACCATTCTATTTGGTAGAGTACAGTTTTAACTAATAAAAATGTAATAAAATTTGGTGGCATGACCTAATTGGTGGATTAGTTTATTAACAAAACTTTTGCAAAAAGTAACCAACTTTAAACATGAAACAACTTTAACGCCAATCTTAATGAGCATGAGTCATTTTATTTTCGTACTAAAAAGTTGCAATTTTGCAATAAACCCGTACGCATCAGTTGTTGCAATAGAAAATGCCAGAATGAAGTTTTTTAAATCCTACAACTGTATAAATTTATTACTACAAGGAAAATCAAATCTACTTCTAGCGTTACATGCATAGTACAAGTTGCACTTAATCCAGTTTCTGCAATATGTAATACGTCTCATAGTCAGTATGACTCAACCCACATTCATTTTTAGACTATTTTGGAAATTGATACCACTCCTGCGTGAATCGAACTTTATGCTTTGAAACTTTTTATTTAAATACTAAGAAATACTAGTATTTTAAATTTTAGTTTTACCTCATTGTATTTGTGTTTCAGCATAATATGCAAACGCACACAGGACAAAAAAATGATATTTTCAGTTTTCTTGTGTAGTTTCTATTTAACAACGGAATTTGCCTTGTCCGTCCAAGATGAACAAAATATTCTTGAACAGGTAATACGGCTTATAGAAATATACTGAAAGTGGTTGACTAACCTATGTCCATCTAAATTCCGTAGTTCCGAGAAAGGATCAAGGGAAAAGTTACAAAACCCTACATGATGTCAGACACGTATCTTACAAGATGGCTTAAGACAACAGACTACAACCTTAAAGATGCAGAAGAAATGTTTACTGAGGTGGTTACATTTTTATGGGAAAATCTTATCCGACCGCGTAGAGAGAGACTTTATCTCCCCCATTCCCTTATTTAGCAGACATTTCCGATTTTCCTGTCTGCTAAATCAGCCACCCAATTTAGCCGCGAAAATCACTACTTTAGCAGACAAAAAACTTCTGATTTTTTCCCAAAGTTTTAAAAGCTTGTTTGCATGCAGAGGTAAATGCATGAAATCAACTTGAACGAACTTGGATTCTCAAGGATCAGGGATTTTTAAAAATTAAGCATTATAATGTCGACATGCTATTCTGATACAGATGCGGAGAGGTTGTCAACACAAGTGTATTTCAACTCTAATAGTGTCGGATATGAGTATTATTACTGTTTCAATAATGCTAAACTTAAAACATTGCTGATAATTACAACTGACACAACTATCTGAATAACTGAACACGTTTTATGAAGCTTGAGATATACGTGCAGAGTGCGGAGTCATTGTTTGACCCTTCGCTTGCACTATGTTGTCACATTGTTACAATCCACACTGTACAGAAATGAAACTTCAGCTCTCGATATTATGTTTGACGTTTTGAAGCCGTTGATTCAAAGTCACTAATATGGAGATTTTTAATTGATATATACAATTTTGACCTGATCTTCCATTGGTGATGTTTCAGGTCAAAATTTTGTCATATTGTGCAAATTTTGTAGCAAAACCGCCAAAAACATGCAATTTTTGCCAAAAAGTTTGTTTTCGGAAAAGGTAATTCGGTAGTGTTTTACCCCATTCCATTCTAGACACAAGTGTCGTACTGATGAAACTTAGAAACTTTTCAAAGGCTCCCCATCGTACCTGTATCATCAGATATCAGAATGCCAAATAAGTATATCGACATTATTGGTTTTTCGAGTATGTTCAAGCTGATTTCATGCATTTACCTCTGCATGCAAACAAGCTTTTAAAACTTTGGGAAAAAATCAGAAGTTTTTTGTCTGCTAAAGTAGTGATTTTCGCGGCTAAATTGGGTGGCTGATTTAGCAGACAAGAAAAATGGGAATGTCTGCTAAATAAGGGATTGGGGGAGATAAAGTCTCTCCCTACGCGGTCGGATAAATATCTCCCCATTTTTATCGATTAAACCTTAATAGTAATTTTAAATTGGAAAATATATATATATTTTCACTCAGAACCTTGAATGGAGACAGGAAAATGACGTAGACAACCTTCCTCAGGCAGATTACTCGGATTTAGAGCAAGACTACGTGTATCGTACTGACACCCAGGATAAGCAAGGGAGACCAGGCAAGTGTTTGCAGAAAATAACTTACTAAACTATCACATGAGTTGGTGATTACCAAGGCCGACAGCCGGATGCAGATTTATTCCTTCACAGGATGCAAATTTATTCGTCGTAGGATGCAAATTTATGCAATTATTTTTTTTAATTATGCAAGTTTATGCAATTTTATTAATTCGTTGAATTGTGTATTAAATTAGTGAATGGAAACGGAAAATTATTTTAGCAAACTTATTCCAATTAAAAAAGTCTATAGTGACTGACAATTGAAAGGACTAACGCATATTTCTTAAATGAGATTCTGATACTTTTTTACGACAGGGTATTTTAGACGAGTAGCGTAAACGTGGTCACTAACTTTTCCTTGTCAGTCAATGCAGAAAAAAACGCCGCTTCAAACTATAAGCGCATTTACTGTATAACTTTTTAATTGAGCTAGACAAATAAATTTCTGGAATTTTAGTAGTCTTTCTAAATTCAGTCAGCCTCACTGCTTTGCTGTAAGATAACAATTGATGATGATAAGATGATTTGGTGCCTTGTTTCGTTGTTTAAAAAAGTATTGACGCTTAAAATTGTATGCCAAAATATGTAAACAAGCCTTATAAAAAGTCGAATTTTTCTTTACAGCTAAACCTTAAGTGTACAAACCCGAAAAACTTAATTTTCCCAAGTATATTTTTCATTTTTCTCGTAAAATTAGCAAAAATGTCCAAAAAATGTTGATCAAAAGTGCAAATTTATGCAATATTTTTTCAAAGATGCACATTTATGCACTATTTTTCAAGGATGCAAATTTATGCAAAGGATGCAAATTTATTGTTTCAAAATTTGCAGAACATAAGTTGTCATACCGTCTAGTTTTGGTTTTACCTAGCCATCATATGTCAATTCTGGCAAGATGCAAATTTATGCACAGGATGCAATCTGTTGGCCTTGGTGATTACGTTCACGCCTTAACATAACTTTATAGTTCTTCACGTAAACTATGGACAATGGGACGTACGAGCAGCGGCTGTGCAAGGAAAGCTGCGACGCTTATCATTGTACGCATGCCGAATTTTTGAGATAATGGAACATCGAGTAACTAAAGCCAGGGAATCTGGATGGAATATAACATCTACAATTACAATACTTGATCTAGATGGACTGAATACTGTTCAGCATTTGTGCACTTCCTGTAAGTGATTCAGTGTATCAGAAAAGGGTACTGCATCCGCATATAGACATGGAGTCTAAATAATGCTTAAAGTTTGTATTTTTAAATGCAATGTTGTTAGGTGTAACACTATTCATACAAATTACGGATTGCATCGAGTCCCACTACCCGTTTCTTACTGACGAACTGATATACATAAACGGTACAAGATTTAAGCACTTTCATAGAAGTCACAAATCACTGATACACAAATTACAAGAAGTTTTTCTAATTATGCTCCGTACTTAAGCTCCAGCAAAATTTCAAACTCTGGTGACGGCTGCATCCGCAATGTTACGCGAAAGCACAGCTAAGACATGTACGCTTTTTTGACGACAAAAGCAAGTGGATGCCCTACTTGGATGAAAGAATTGCACGTGACCAACGCTACCGTAATGCTGGAGGTACAAAAGAGTTATTGTGAGCTATGACCGGATATTAGAACGATTGGATAGATATGTCGTCAGATTCCAAAGTTGTTTGACTACCCAGTGTGTTAAATTAAAAAGTGTGTTTTAACATACTATCAGGATGGTATATAAAATATTTTATGGGAAATGTGTAAAAATTTAAATTCACAAACATGATTAATTGCATTGTGTCAAGATTACTTGAGATGTTCATGACAATTTACCCAATTAAAAGGTTGGTCTTTTTGATTTCTTACAACATCCAAAACCATACTATTGTGGTTTTTACAACGACAAATCGCAATTATCAATCCCAGACAATAATTGTAACTCCTGTCAAAATCCTGTCAACGTTGCATAATTTTGAGCATGTAAAATGGCTTTCGGCAAAGCTTATCTACAAAATAATTTTTATTCGATACAAATTATTTCACCATCATATTCTTCAGTTGCTGCAGCAACTGCTGCATTTTGTGGGTTGATTTGTGAAGGTTGACGTGCAGCATTTCTTCCAGAATGGATTTCCAAGCCATTTATAAGTGGTGAGGGAATTACTTCCATTGGTAATCTGTAAATTATTGTAAAATGGGTTACCAATCCATAAAAATAGTAAAATAGAGCATTAGCAGAATAAGTATTCATTACGTATGTAGGATTTTGCAATAATAATTTCGATCAATTGAAAATCGATCAGACTGCTTTGCTCGTTTCATTCCTGTAGCTTTGCACCGTTGGTATCCTAACTTGATTCCATTTAAGTTGCTGTAATAAAAAATAAAAAGTACTAGAACAATCTTGTTGCATGCTGACACTAATCAGTAAAAAATAAAGTCATACTGAATAGTTTTCAAATGATTTTGAAACTGTTTCCAATTGTGAAATTTTTCATTGCAGATGGAACATGTAACCTCGCGTCCGACCAGACGCTGGACTTTATGTACTGATTTTAAGTGATTGGTTCTGGTTTGATTGGTATAAAATTTCCTACCACACACTGGACACTCGATATGTTTTCCTCTCTTAAAATGGTTTATGTGGGTCCAAAGGCTACTTCGAAAACCATAAGACTTTCCGCACACGCAGTAATTTGGACGTGTAGAATCCGGTGAGTGCAAAACCTCAGTTTTTATCGACACACTCGGATTAGAAATACTTTGATTAGATGTGGGTTCACTTAAACTGGCATTAATGTTTTCAGCAGTCTTCTCAACGTCTGTATTTCTTACTAAAGTTTCCAAATTTTTGCAAGTTAAGTATGATTCGGCACGTTGAGTTGAATAATTTGTTTTGTGCTCTATGTGCAAATCCGTTAGCTTGTCAAGGAACGCTTTTACCATTGATTGATGCTCAAATGGCCCTATGACAATGCTGTCATCATTAACACTTCCAACAATGCTGTCTAACAGATTAAGTAATGTCATTAAGTTTTTAGAGTGTTTCTCGTACTGTCTTCTTTTTTTTCTTTCAATTAGCAAGTCCACCTTAAGTTTTTCAATTTCTTCTTCGAGTTTTTGGCTTTTGCTAAATGATTCGATTTCAAACTTTTGTAAGAGGTTAGAAATGCGATCGGTTTCTCTATCAAAATTGGACGTACTTGCTTCTGGTATTTGTGGAAAGCCGACCAAGTTTAGAGCTTGATATACCGGATCAAGTTCAAACAGTACATTATCAATGCCACAGTTTTGGGTATCCATGATTCTTGAGGTATATTTTTAAAAGTCTAATTAAGTTAAATAGAATTTAACTTTGTGATGCAACTTTTTTAAAAATAAGAATAAGTTTGTGAGCTATCGTTTAGCTTCTGGAATCCAGAATCTGGATTTATATATCGCTGAACCATGCACCTAACAAAAATATAATTTTATTTATAATTTTATAAATAAAGACTTGAAACCCATTGAAATGTTACTGTGTTTATGGAGTAACCAAGTGATACTAAGCTACATCAACGTGCTGCAGAGTAATATTATTTTCATTTTTTTTCAAGTTTCTGTATTAGCCAAAAGGCATTACTGCAAAAATTGAAAAATGATAATAATATTTGTTGGTATCCCATAACTCTTTTGAGGTCTGAGACCTACAGAGTATCAATGTTCATAAATATATACATATTCTTTTAATAAACATAGAGTTCCGTCTGCTTAACAAAGTTACATAGTATTCACACAAGTATTCGTTTCTCATCATTTAAGTAACACAGAAATTACAATGTAATTATTACATATAATTAAAATCTAACAAAATCTCATACATCATCATCAAATATATTTATCATGGTCATGGAGCATGGTCATGGTCATCAGAAGAAATAGATTTTACATATAATAATGCATTTGTTAATGCACTAGAAACAAAATATTACAAAGTTTTCTTTCATATCGTTTACGTAATCAAAAATTGCAATTTAAATAGCTATACAATTGAAATCAAACATAAAGTCATATTCATTGACAGATATAGTCTTCATGGTAACGGTACTTGGTCATCAACAGTTTAATCCCAGCATAGGTCATAATTTTTCTCGCAGATACGTAGAATGTGCCGGCAGTAACAGTTCCCACGGTGCTGCGCTGGCCTTCATTTTATGCTCTTACAGTTTGGTTAGTGATGGCTTTTTTCTTTTTTAAAACTTATTTGGCAGGTAGGTTGCTTCCAAATGTTTCTGTGGGTGATTTCCAGTCAACTAACATAAAATTGTCACAAATACATGTAAAATTGTATGTTTTAAAATTTTAAATAAAGCACGTTGTCAAAAATTACAAGCAGTTTTCTAATTATGCTCTTTCATCCATCCATCCATCAAAATTTCAAACTCTGATGACGGCTGCATTTGCAATATTACGTGATAGCACAGTTAAGGCATGTCGATTTTTTGATGAAAAAACAAGTGGATGCCTTACCTGGATGAAAGAATTGAGCGTGACCAACGCTATCGTAATGCTGGAGGTACAAAAGAGCTGTAACCTGTGACCGAATATTAAAACGATTAGATGGAACAAGTTTATTTTGTAAAAAAGCGCATCAATTGCGATGGCCTTTACACTTTACCCAATTAGAAAGCTGGACTTTTTGAATTCATATAATATGAATTATACACAGATATAACAATACTATTGAGATTTTATGACATGTGAGGAAGATAATATATTGGTATGAGTAAGTGTTATGCAATTTTCACCAAACTTTTACAAAAAGCACTTCATTACCCGCACAGTAATTGTCTTTTTGATATGAGTACATGAATTTTGTGTATCTTTGCTTTTATCGATGATCCAGTAATATAAAAAGGATTATGATGCTAGCTAGTCGAACTAAATTAACTTTATTTGATTGAATTGCCTAAATTTTATACAGTTTAATATGGTTTCAAAATTAACGCACAAGTGTCGCAGTGCCTTTTTAGCAAATAAAAAAAGATTGTTAAATCTTGCTCTATACTTTAATTAGAAATATATTACATCGACAAAACGGTACAACGTTCCAATTATCAATTCCAGACAATAACTCCTGTCGACTACTCCGTAATTTCGTGCATGTAAAATGGCTGTTCAGCTTTTGGCAAAGCATGCATCGTATCTACAAAATAATTTCTATTCGATACAAATTATTTCACCATCATATTCTTTAGCGGTTTCAGTTCCTGCAGCAACTGCTCCATTTTGTGAAGGTATACCTCGAGCATTTCTTTCAGAATTGATTTCCAAGCCATTTATAAGTGGCGAGGCAATTACTCCCGTTGATAACCTGCAAAATATTGAAAAATGGGTTACCAATCCAGTCCACTAGTAGTATAGGATATTGGCAGAAAAAGTATTCATTACCTCTGAAGGATTTTGCAAGAGTAATTTCGATAAATTGAAAATCGGTCAGACTGCTTTGCTCGTTGCATTCTAGACACATTACTCCGTTTGCATACTAACTTGTTTGTATTTAGGTTGCTACAATAAAAAAATAAGTAATAAATAGCACAATTCTATTTTTACGTTGATATTAATAAATAAAAAATAAAATCATACTGAATCGTTTTCAAGTGATTTTGAAACAGTTTCCATTTTTGAAATTTTTCACTGCAGATGGAACATGTAGCCTCGCGTCCAACCAGACGCTGGACTTTATGTACTGATTTTAAGTGTTTGGTTCTGGTTTGATTGTTATAAAATTTCCTGCCACACACTGGACACTCGAAATGTTTTCCTCTTTTAAATTGGTTTATGTGTGTCCTAAGGCTACTGCGGCAAGCATAAGACTTTCCGCACACGCAGTAATTTGGACGTGTAGAATCCGGTGAGTGTAAAACCTCAGTTTTCATTTGCACACTCTGAGTAGAAATACTTTGAGTTGATGTGAGTTTACTTAAACTGGCATTCATGTTTTCAGCAGTCTTTGCAACGTCTCTATTTCTTACTAAAGTTTCCAAATTTTTGCAAGTTAAGTATGATTCGGCACGCGGAGTTGAATAATTTGTTTTATGTTCTTTGTGCAAATCTGTTAGCATGTCAAGAAACGCTTTAGCCATTGACTGATGCTCAAATGGCCCTATAACAATAATGTCATCATTAACAATCCCAACACTGCTGCCTAACAAACTAAGCAATGTCATTAAGTTTTTAGAGCGTTTCTCATACCGCTTTCTTTTTTCTCTTTCAATTAGCAAGTCCACCTTAAGTTTTTCAATTTCTTCTTCGGTTTGTTTGCTTTTGCTAACTGATTCGATTTCAAAATTGCGTAAGAGACTGGAAATGCGCTCGGTTTCTTTATCGAAATCATACGTACTTGCTTCAGGTATTTGTGGAAAGCCGACCAAGTTAAGAGTTTGATATACCGGGTCATGTTCAAATACACTGTTATCCATGTTGCAGTTTTGAATGTCCATGAATGTTGTATTCGAAATCGTCACATTTATTTAAATAGAGTAAATTTTTGTAGTGTAGGTTTTGCTAAAACTATAATTGGTTTGTGACTCACAAATTGTGAGTATCTGTTTATTTTGTGGGTTTATGCATCACTAAACCAAACACACAGCACAAATGGTATGATGGAAATGTTATACAAATAATGTACTTGAAACACAATGAAACCGCACTGCGCTTATTGAGTGACCAATTGCTACTGAGCTACATCAACGTGCTTCAGAGGAATATTATTTTCATTTTCTTCAAGCTTTTGTCCGACTTGTCTCACCTCATTAGCAAAAGGCAATATTATAAAATTGAAATATTGCGTATATGTTTGCATATGCATTAAATTGATGATTGATTTTTTCATGAAGTTGGAAAACCATAGAAGATGTCATTTTGTAGCGAGTCACTGACATGACACGTAATGGATAATTCAGCGACCTATCCAAAAAATAGGTTTTTTTATTATTTAGACGACATAAACCTAAAATTATTGATTGCTGTCAGAAATGTCAGCAATCAAGTTCGAAACAAGTGCATGCTGGTATTTTTGCTTATTGAAATTATAGTATGAGTTTACTTGGTTGTTGCTTGAGTATGTTTCACGTATTATTGATGAAACATAAAATCGTTATAATGTAATTGCGGCTCTGACAGTTACGCATTGTTGGCTATGGACAAGGTATTATATTACAAACAAAAATTCGTGTTAGCTTTTTTTGCCGGTACGGACTACTATAGTCACCTAATACATTATTTACTTAGCATTTCGTTTGGAAATAAATGTTGATGTTAAAGCTGCGTGCTTAAATAGTCCGTGTGGTGAAGGATGCTAATTAATTTATTAATTTTTCAAGAAACTGTATTTTTAGCTGCCAACTATTTCAGACAAGGTTTCAAACCTTAGTTTTAAGAAAAAATGAGAAGAAGCTATAATATTTAGAAAATATTATGCCGTAAGTGTTGAAATAAAAATGATGCATGATACAATCACCTACCTGAAAAAAGTCGTCAATATTTTAACCACTTTAGTGGGGCAGTAAATAAAAATAAAGCAAACATTCTAGCACGGCTAACTAACTTTGGTGAAAGCTCTAGGAACTTTCTCTTGAAACAAGTATCTGTGGAAACTATTTTAAAATTATGTATAAGCACGAGGTAATATTATGATTTTATCAAACTCCTAAGAAACTCCAAATCGAAGACAGGGTAGCGTATAAAACACTTTAATGGTGTTGTTGTGTATTTTAAGCAATAACAATTTTGAATCTCAACTAATACCTAATTTACTGTGCACTTTTAGAATAACGCTCTTAGTAATTATTCTAACTATAAAATCATTTTAAGTATAATGTTTTTCCTAAAGACTGTTTATTGCAATGTAATTTGTATTCATAAAAGGCACAAATAAAATAATAGAAATAAACACTACTTCTAAAACATCAATTTCTAAAAATTGGCTTTAAAATTTTGATAAAACTTCCAAATCAATATCATATTAATTTTCTAAACTTTTGACTTATTTATAGCTATAACCGCTTACATATGAAATAGTCATTAAAATTGAAAGTTGCATTACTACTTACATACGTAGACACAGCATAGCATATTAGGTAGAAATTCCTTATGAAAGTTACTCGGATCCAAAAATCCAAAACAAATGTAACTAGCTTGTCTAAAATAGTTTAGAATAGGTATTTAGAAACATTTTTTATAGTAAATATAAAGTAGTTGACAAATTATTACAAATTCTTCAATTTAAATTAATAGTCAAACCAAATGGAATACAATCTAAATATTAAATCACTTTGATGATTCGGTTGTTCTTCATGTTACTTAAGAAGGGCTTTAGCCACCGTGTTTCCACCTGTAATTATTAAGCGAAAAAAGTGCAAAAATTGATCATTAACAATTTCCCTGGAAATTGATACCCTACATCTATTTAAAAAATTACCTGAGGATTTACACAATCTGGTTGTGTCCCACTTCCGCAACTCCTCATCAGACTCTCTGTGGTAGACAAACTTTTCTTTTCCTTCAACAGGACCACTACAGGTGCATCTCTTTACCGAGATCTCTTCCAGGTTTGGCAGCAGTTTCCAAATATTTGAAGAATAAATCTCCGACAAGCCTTGAAATTCTGCAGCATTGTTATCACTGAAAGTAAACAAGCTCTGGAGGATAACTGCTTCCAATTGAGTGGCCATGTAGATCTTCTGCTCCCTCACTCGTTTCAAAGTAAGACACTTTTGGTGCAAGTGCAGATTGCGAAGATAAGGAAATCGAAGGAGAAAAGAATACGACAAGTTTGTCGATGTATCCAGCTCAAGCGTCTCAAGTGTTTTAGGAGCATAAGATCCAGCTTGCATTGATGCCACTTGTTCCAGTGATGATCTTAAAGGGCCCAAAATCTTAAGGTGCTTCAGCTTGGGAAATCGCTCTAGAATTTGGAACAATAGTTCACTTGCTGTTGGAATTTCAGCAGCCCCAGCTTCAGAATCCTCAGAATTAAAATCTTCGGGTTCCTCCGGTTCGTATTGATCCACTAGAAAGTTTTCCAATTCAGGAGCATTCATAAGATTTAGAAAAGCGCTTAATCTCCGAGCTCCCTCAATAATTCCCACGCGAAGAATTTTCAATTTAGGAAATTGAAACGCCTGACGGTCACGAGGATTTCCAGCCAAATCTGCTCGCCAACGCCATTGGAATACGGTGGTAGCTTCTTCAAGATTCAGTTCGGTTAGTTGTTGACAGTAACGTGGAATCAACCAGCGACAAGCCCTATCTCCGGGATTGTGTTCAATTAGCAGCGTTTCCAGTTTGGGCAGATCGGGAAGTGGAATATTTTCTTGGGTTTGAAACATGAGTTGAGAATCCTCCACTTCCTCCAGGTCGCCGGTTAACGAGAGATGCCTTAAGTTTGGCAAGTTGGTTAGTAGATCACGAAGAGACAAGTAGTAAATCAGATTTTGGGGAGAGATATCCTCCTCCTCTTCAAGCTCCATCAATCCAATACTCCAGCGATTTGTGCAATAATTCAAGCTGGATACATGAACACCAGTCCATGGAAGCATTTCCTTAAAGTATGTTCCCAACGGCGCATTTCCAAAATGGAATTCATTCAAAAGCAGAGCCCTACTTGGAAAGGGGTTGAGGGCAGTATTGCGATGATGGGTCATTTGAGTATTGAACTGAATGATTGAGGACATTCCACGGAGTTCGGTGACTAACTTGACATTTTTGGAAGAGATAGCAGAGAAGTGTTGGCTTTCCAAGAATGTATCCACTCCTTCTTTCCAAGGCTTGCACACTTGGCGACAATTTAGGATGTCTTGAGGCTTCAAAAACTTGGCTAGATTTGGTAGCGTCTGAAAAGCAAAGAAAAATATAAATTATTAAGAAAGTCAATCATTTTTTACAAATAAAGATAAGAGAGTTCACAGTTTAAACGGTACCTGATCAAACAAAAAACTGGTCTTTGTTCCGTCCAGCAATTTATTCAAAGCCACATCTGCGTTTGACAAGTTCCTCAAGTCCTCCGACTTCGTCAACCGATTACCAATCATCTGCCAGACTTCCAGAGGAAACACGTCAACCGCCGTCTTTTCTTGAATTTCATTTTCTGCTGCTTTAGCACTTCCCTTCAGTTTCTTAGAGGTTCCTTCTCCTTTCAATTCCCGTTCCAATCTCAACTGCAGGTTTGTAATCTGCTTACTTCTTCGTCGCAAAACCGCATGAATGGTTATCAGCATGCTGACCAGTGATCTGAAGGTCTTTCTTAAATGCGCCGTTTTCTTGTCAGCGTTCACTTCCGTGTCATTTTTGGGAACCGGCTGCAACTCCTAGAAAAACACCAACAAAATCCCACAATTTAAACCTTAATTATTCAAGCAAAAACAAATTACTTCACTAAATTCATTAATCTAATCGCCAATCAATCACAAAACTTTCCATTTCCTTACCTTTTTCAAAAAATCAAGCACTTTGGTTTTAGTAGTCCGCCTATTCCAACTCTCCACTTTGATCTGCTTTTTGAACAAATTGGCCAATCGAAGAAGAATCAATTTTAAATCATTATTTGCCGGCGTTAGTAGTTCCGCCCCTTGGGTGACCAACAGTTGAAGATGCTGGATTCCCCGGGACAGCTCCACTTCGTTGTTCTTCCCAGCGTCCATTTCTCACCTGACTCAGAATTTCTTCACTGCACAAAAAACCTTCAAACTAATCAAAAAACCAATCACAAAATCAAGCAGTTAACTAATCACACCACTAATCACAAATTAATCAGTTAGTTTACCAGTAAATTAAATTAATTTACCTCCGAATAAGTCGCTGCTGACCAAAAGATTGACGCACCGAAGTTGGATCGTGACCTTCTCAGCCGGGGTCTCAGAGAAGCACTGAAACTGAAAGCTTCGCAGAAGTTCAGTTTCGTAGCTTGCTCGCGTAGTCGCACGTTCGAACTTCAAAGCAGAAAAAAAGTTCAAAGCTTTCTGCTTTCCTCCGCCGCGTTTCAACGCTCGACACTGTAAAATTCGAATACATTTTCACGCGCTGAGCAAATCTTTGCCGTTTGTCGCGTGCGCTTGCTCTTGATGATAGCAAAAACTGTAAAACGTGAAGTGTGAAGTTGGCATTTTGAATATTTTTCAGCTTCTGTCAAAAAAGGAAATGAAATTGGACTTGTTGCTGCAGACTGCAGATGGCCATTTCAACTTTCAGCTTTTCAATTTCTTGTTGACTTCTGGAAATAGAATCAACTTGGAAACATTTGCAACAAGTCGGAAATGCTTTGGGTTTCCTTCTTCCTTTGGAAAACTTCTGAATTGATGGAAATTCACAAAATTAAAAGTATGGTACAGCGGGTGATACTCAAACACACTATTATCTTCTTTGTAGTTTTTGTTATCCATGACATATTGTATGTATTATGTATGATGTGAAAGCGCTGGAGTTAATGGCAAATTACTAAAAATTTTATGAAGTAATTTTGATATCTATGAGACAGCTTTTATTTATTTTTGCTCTTTTATTGAAACACTGAAATTAATACAATGCAGAAATGAACAGATTCTCGATTCTCGATCATCACCATA
The DNA here is from genome assembly GCA_029691765.1 of Entomobrya proxima. Classification (NCBI taxonomy): domain Eukaryota; kingdom Metazoa; phylum Arthropoda; class Collembola; order Entomobryomorpha; family Entomobryidae; genus Entomobrya; species Entomobrya proxima. Next base: position 26,097,349 of record CM056169.1, read on the forward strand.
AGAGCATCGCATAAATTTTTAACAAGTGAAATGAAAATCTCTGACATGAAGTTTCGTCGAGAGTTTATTAAGCACATGCATACATCACTACTAGTGATTCACTAGATATAGCTAGAAATACGGTTTAGTAATATGGACGATGTATGTACATTGCTTCAATAATAAAAACTAAGATTACCAATTACAAACTTACTACCATCATTGTTGTATCATAATATCATGATCTACATAACAAAGTCAACAAATATGTGTGAGTAAAGAACATTAATGATATTTTTTCTACGTAAGATTGTGGTATGATTTTGATCAGGTTGAAAGATTATATAATAAACCGTCGCACTCTCGTTAGGTGTTGTAACCTGTGACTTTCTATATTTAGTTAAATTCTTAGGTGGCTATGTTTGTATTTAATGGACGAAATATGCAAATCAATGTTTTACTTTTATATATTTCAAAATGCTCATGCATATTCTTACTGATAGGACATTGTTCTTACTTAGCTTATTTTATATAGTCCAAATCTAACAGGTAATTTGCAACATTTACAGAAGACATTATTTAAAATGTGATGCTTGAAATTTAATAATAAGGTTCACGTAATGATAGTGATATTATTGCTTAGGAAGGTTTTGAACAATATTATGGACTATAGTATACTATAATGTTGCACTCACGTTATGCATTGTAAACTATTTTGCTTATTGCTTGCTTAGATATTTCAATGTAATAGATAAAATGTACAAACAGTTTGTAATACGGCATCGTATTTAAAATTGGTACACTACAATGCAGCTTATGGCGTCTTAAAATTAATACAGGACAAACAACGGCGTTTTAGCAAATGTCTAATTCTGATGTATTAAAAATCTGATGATATTAAAGCAAACTGCCTCGCAACAACCTATGTCACAGAAACGTAGTAACTCAATTAATACGAAAAGCCGTTCCTGTTGCATTTCTATCCAAACGCACACGTCGCAAACCTATGATTTGCGACGGTGTACGATTTAAACTTACATAGCAGTTTTGCAGGTCTCTAGAATGACCAGCTATAGGCTCCCTGTGATGGAAGTAAAAATTTTGTTAGTTTGCAAAATCCACCAAAACATTTAAAACGTATTAACATCACCTTTGTTCCGTTGTTTTTTGGTCATTTGAAGTTTGAGAAACTGAGTTTTCTTCCAAGTCTACTTCTATAGGCTTGCAGGTTTTGCCTAATCTTCGAAACTTCTTAATTCGAGCCCAAAGATTTGGCCTTTTCTTGTTACTGTAATTTTTGGAAAGAACATACCAATATGATTCAACATTCAAAATGGCATTTCGTGTTCTGATTTAATGTAAAAAAACTGTCTTACTGAATAGTTTCCAAATGATCCCGAAATTGTTTCCAGCTTTGAAACTTTTTATTGCAGCGAAAACATGTGCTCTTAAGCCCATTGTGTTCCTTAACAATGTGCACGCATCTTTCGTGTTGGACAAGGTCGCACTTAGCTTTAAACTTTTTTCCACAGACTGAACATTCGTGCGTCCTTTCGTTTTTCATGTATTTTATATGTTTCGTTAGCACATTTTCTTTCCTAAATCTCTTTCCGCACACGCAATAGTGCCTTGAAATAGGTTTGGATAAATCCGGAGCGTGACTTATCTTTGAATTTGAAGGTTCACTTTTAACAGTAATGTTGTCGGTGTTTGGTGTCGATGTTTGTGTAGATTGGGAGTTTGTTGGGGAGGGTGCAGTTTCCAAATTTTGTTTGTTGAACTCCTCATACACTTCCTTCAGTATATTAGTAAACGCCTCCGCTTTAAGTTGATTCTGCAGTGTCAGAATAACTGTGTTTTCACAAAAGTTTCCTATTATGTCAGGTTCACCTTCTAGCAAACTTAGTAAGCATATTAACTTGCTTTGGTTATGTTGGAAAAAACTGGACACGGACGAGGATTGCATATTAGAGTTGGAAGCACTGGCTTGTGGTTGGGCTGAAGGATCACTAACGTTATAACTTTGGTCATCTCGTTCAAGCTTTATGTTGTTTGGGGCAAAGTTTTGATTAGCCATGGTGTTGGGATTTATGAAATCACTCAAACTAGTAATGGGCGATATAAATATACTAAAACTGTCATATAGAAGAACTAGTAAAATGTAGCATTGCTGTTTCAGAGCGTACTGACAAACAGGATTTATTCGGCTTGTCAAAGCTTGGCACCTCGCAATAAGCTCGCTTTTTCAAAAATTATGTATCACTAAACCAAGCAAACATGACAAATGTTTTACTTGAAGCACATTGAAATGCCACTGTTTTTGTTGTGTCACCAAATGCTACTAATGTACATCAATGTGCTGAGTGCAGAGTAATAATATTTTCATTTTCATCAAGTTTCTTTTGAGCAAAAGGCACTACAGTAAAACTGAAATATTACATACCTGTTACTTATGCTTCAAAATTGAGATCGATTTTATTCGTGAAATTCGAATAACATATAAGATGTAATTTTGGAGCTAGTCACTGACATTTACGTTGTGGTGAAGATATGTAACTGATAATTTAGCTATCCAAGAAACATGGTTTTCTGTTGGAGACGTCATTATTACATAAGCCTAAAATTATGGATGGCTGGCAGAAATGTCAGCAAGCATATATGTATGAAACAAGTGCACGTTAGTATTATTATAGCTTAGTAATGTCGTAGTGTAAATTTACCTATATATTGGTTGTTGCATACGGGAGTATATTTTACGTATTATGGATGAACGATGAAGGAATCGCTTTAATGTAATTGCGGTTCTGATAGTTCTATTGCTGGCTATGCTACAAACCAAAATTCGTGTTAGCTGTTTTTGCCGGTACGCACTAATACATTTTTGCATAGAATTTCCTTTGGATATTAAGATAAATGTTGAAATTAAAACTGCGTGCGTAAATAGTTCGTGTGATAAAGGATGCTACATGCTAATTTATTTATGAATTTCATTGTGAAGTTCAAGGAAACAATTAAACGCTCAGCCGTTACGGCTGTGTTTGTAATGTCAAACGGGGAAACTAGGTTTTATTGACCTTTAAGAAGTGGTTAATTAGCTTAATTTAATTCAAAAGGAAAATTGTTTTATGAAACTGAAAACCCCAATCTGATATTCGGATGTGTTGAAAAAGGGTGGAACGCTTGCTTAATATTTTGCTGATTTTGAGTTCAAAACTTTAATTTTTCAATTCATTACGTTTTAAAGTAAAAACAGTTACACAACATTATTTCTAAATGCTCTGCGCCAAAGCTATAAACATTTTGAGTGTTTTAAGCCCATATACACAGCATTGATTGTCGTTTGAACTAACAGTAACTTCTGAAGTCAAACCAATTTGAAGAATAAATGGTGCACACCCGTAATGTCTATTAAAGTAAACTTCTTGATGGTTATGCACAAAAAGTTAAATGCACGATTACACTTCTCTGAAATTTTGACAATTAGTTTAACATACAGTGAGTCAATTCATACTGTAAAATACAATGTCAATGTTTATGCGTCACTAGTCACTCACAACTTTGTTCAGCGTCCCAAAATTTAATCCAAGATGCAAAAACGAAAAACTTTATGCAGCTAAAAATGCACATTTTGTACTTGAATCGTTTATTACTTATTGTAAATTTTCATAGATGTGCACAATGAAACCACAATTTGCTGTTTTGAAATTTTCATGATTTTATTAAAACTTTGTGGTTATAAGTTGGTATGCTAATTCTGATATAGAAACCACATTAAATGTTACTTCGAACTATGCTAAAATTACATGTACCTAATTTGCATTGCTTGTACTTGAAGTACTGCATGAAACCGAAACTTAAACAAACACAAACCATTACATGAAAGGATAAGTATAGATTGCTTAGAGCATTTTTATTCAAAATCTCTAACTTTTTCCCTCATACTCTCCAAAACATGCCAAACTTTCAGGATAGATAAAATGGCATATTAAACTCACAAATCTGAAGTACTAGCTCGAGATGTTGTCATAATTCCAAAAAGTCGCAAAAATACTGAAAAAAGTGAGTCGTCCCAGCAGAACATCTGTAACTTTTTTGTCTTACAACACAAATCTACCAAACTTTGTACACACATACACTACTAAATAAGCTATTTTGCTGCGGAGTATCAAGTTGCCACGTTGGCAATAAAAAAGTTACATAAGATTAATTGCCAAATTGTGATTTTTCCTGACAAAAAATTTAACCTACCAACCACCAAAAATAAGTGTTTTCAGAAAATGAAAGGATGACCATAATACCACTAACATGGTGTAATAACTGCCACAAGTCGCATGTAAAAATCTCAAACCATTGTGAAGAAATCCGAGGTTAAGTACAAAAAAACGTAAAATTTTCCTGCATAATTTTGGTAACTTTTTTTTGAAAAGTGTTTGAAATTTTGTTTCTTATACCTAGGTTATAGAGCAGTTTATGCTGTAATGTTATCTGAAGGATTTACTCGGTTTTGACTGTTTAGTAAAAAGTTATGACAATTTGAAATTTGTTTGTTGCATTGGCAAGGATCACAACGTGAGATATTTCAAAATGTCATAACTTTTGATTCAAAGGTCAGAACCAAGAACTTGATACTCCGCAGCAAAATAGCTTATTTAGTAGTGTATGTGTGTACTAAGTTTGGTAGATTTGTGTTGTAAGACAAAAAAGTTACAGATGTTATGCTGGGGCGACTCATTTTTTTCAGTATTTTTGCGATTTTTTGGAATTATGACAACATCTCGAGCTAGTACTTCAGATTTGTGGGTTTAACATGCCATTTTATCTATCCTGAAAGTTTGGCATGTTTTGGAGAGTATGAGGAGAAAAGTTGGAGATTTTGAATAAAAATGCTCTTAGTATTTTATATCTGGTTCTTTGTATAATGTTATGTAATTATAAAATGATCCACAAAACAGTTTCAGGTTCATTTTGGATTGTACGTACAAATTTTGAGGTATCCTTTTTCTTGTCCATCATTTAATTAGAACTTACAAGTTGAACGTGAAAACAAAAGTATTGCAATCAGCCATATCGCTATGTCAAGCAACATTAAGAAAAGAATTGATCTAATTAACAACTCGTAGAATAACTTGCCTGCTAATATCTCAGCAGATATACACTTCTTAGGGTCAACATAGAAAACGGACATGCTACCAATTTTACTCTCAATAATTTCTTCCACTTGAACTAAAACAGCAGTTGACAAATTTATCGCTGCATCTTTCTTCACTTTTTGCATATCCGCTGGTATTACATAAAACTGAAGCAAGTCTTCTCGCGTCGCCAAAAGTCTCATAGTTTTCAAGAATGGAGTGGCCCTATTAATTAGATTAACAAAGTCTTTGTTAGCGGTTTCACTGATAATTTTGTCGAAAATTTTGTTCTTGCGCATAATATGTGCCAACCTGCACATTGTTTGCAGCTTCATCATTTTGCATTGAATGCAGCTTTGGCTACGTACTATTGCCAGAATAACTTTATTTCCCTCGTAAATAAAACCAATAGCCTTTTGTAAAGCTATATAGCTTCAGCTTCATGTACAAACAAAATCCAAGTAGTCATGATTATTTCTTTTCCGTTTGTAGCTCTTCTTGTCAACATCGTGAGTGTCATACGTAGTTCTACAAGATCAAATATACAAAAGAATTTTTATATCCTTCATAAATTTAAAAAATAATCTTTGGGCGCAGATCAATAAAATTGTTTTAAGATAATATACTGAATCAACTTATTGTGTAGATAACCCAAAAGTACCTTTTAAAATAAAGAAATATATGAAAACAACTTTCACAGTGCTTGTCAGGTAACCATTTTTCTTCTCCTCTCACCTAGAAAAAGACCAAAAATCGTACCCTTATAATGAAAGTCAAAACGTACGAAAACAAAAGCAATTGAAAGATAAAAAACTAGAATGACTTATAATGCTTACATAGGGTACACAAACGTTGATTAGTTTGGTTTGATTTTTTTTTGCGGGTTTTGCATTTAAAATTTTCTTTGCCAGTCACTCAAGGAGCAACAATCATAGGTTTCTAGTGAAAACTTTTTTTGAATTTATCAAAATCGAACGTCTAGTTTCAAGGATTTGGTTCTGCTATTAATAATTTCAGTAGTTAACATTGATAAGTTTAGTTGTAAAATTCTAGGTTGATAACTACGATACAAGTTTAAAACACAAAGCAGGATTCTGGTACGCATTATTTCCTTTGATTGCAAAGATTACTCAAAAACAGCAAACATCAAACTGGAACGCTGAAAACTACAAAACCATGTCGTCATGTTACAAACAAGCTAATTAAAACTCCAATTAGCTTTGGTCTCATGCAAAAATGTAACAATAAGTAGTAATTTTTTCTAGTACATCTTATATTTTAATATGATAAAATTGTTAGGAAAACTTAGAAAACGGATAAATATTTCTCAATCAAAACGATTTCATTGTGGTAAAGAAAAAAATGGATTGTAAAAAAAAATGCGGTTTTCCCTATTGTTTTCACCATTTCTCCAAAACTTTCTACTATATACTGGCATTTCATATTGTGCACGTTGAAAATAATTTTTTATGACAGTGATTAACCATGTTGTTGTTGAACAAGGATTTCGTTGATTGCTGACCGATTTCTTTAAGAATGATGAAAGCTTGTTGAACATATTCCTTTCTATCGTGTCCTATAATCTTTTTATTTATTGCCTGGTAGTATGTCATGAATAACTTATATGTACTGATGAACAACGCCAATTTCCAGTTTTTAAAAGGAAATATTTTGCATTTGTACCAAATACTTGTAAGGGTTTTGTTTTGATATAAAGATTAAAATTAAACGTAGTTAATAAACCTCGCGGTGTCGCCTTTGTGATCAGTGGAGTATTTCGTAATAAATGATTTTACGAAAAATTTAACTAGAAAAGGAAGGCTTGTTAAGAATTTCACGGTAGAAAGCAAATCATTAGCACGCTTGTTAATCCTTGCTTTATGAATTTGATAAAATAATTCATATTCATATCCAGAAATGTCCAGCAACGACATAATAGCTGCTCTAAGATTTGGAGATTGAAGCTCAACAGGAGAATTCGGTAAATATCTATAAAGAAACCATTCTGGAGAGACATTGGCCAACTTGACATTATGCTGTACGCAGATTGTACATGGACCCTCAGTATCGAATTTTGCTTGAGGTTTTGTGGGAGTAGATGCAGGAATAAATCCACACAGCTTGTATGGCAGTCAGACTGCAATATTCACCGGAAGTTGGAGTACTGATTATAAGGAAATGTTAAATAAGTTAGCGGATGAAGACTTGTATCGGGCTTCATGGGGAAATAATATTGGGGCTGCAGCAGCAAGACTTCCCCATTTGTTAGGGTTGACGGGACCGTGTATTGCAACGGAAAGCGCTTGCTCCTCAGGCATGGTGGCATTGCACATGGCGGTGAAAAGCTTAAGAGCTGGGGAAACCAATCTGGCTTTAGCTGGTGGGGGCAATTATTTGGGGTTCTGCCGTATCTCAGGAAGGTATCAATCGAAGACTGGGCAGGCCCACGGTTCACTGTGAAGCATTGGCTATGCAGTTGCCTCCAGAAGATGCAAATGTTTCCCCTGAACAGGTTAGCTTTGTGGAAGCTCATGGAACTGGAACCGTAGTTGGTGATCCACTGGAAGTTTCAGCTATTGCAAAAGCTTATTACTCGCCCAATAGAATGCAGCCGTTGGTTATTGGCTCTGTAAAGACCAATGTGGGGCACACTGAATCATGCTCTGGAATCACCGGAGTAATGAAAGCTCTTTTGGCTTTGCAACATGAACTCATTCCAAAACATTTAAATTTAGAAACTCTAAATCCAGAAATCTTTCTGGATGCAATACCTGCTATAATTCCACTGGAACCAGTGGCATGGCCCAAGACTCAAGGTCAACCCAGAATTTGTGGCGTAAGCTCTTTTGGCATTACTGGAACCGACGGACATGTAATCATCGAGGTAGCTCCGGACTATGAACTGCCCCGTTTTGACCTTGGTATGGAACGACCTATTCATCTAATGACCATTTCAGGAAAATCGGATGAAGCACTGGAAGAGTTGCTGAAAGAATATGAGAACCGGTTTTCGCTGCAAATAAACGAACTAGATGAAAATTTTGCTAACACAGCATACTCAGCTAACGTGGGAAGAGCCACTTTCAGTAATCGAGTATTTATCATCACTAAAAGTTGTCAAGATGCCGGAAATGAGTTGAAGGAGAACAAATATCTGCGTGGTCAAGTTAAGGATGGACATGTTCCAAAAATCTGCTTTCTTTTTACTGGTCAAGGTTCACAATATCAGGGCATGGCAAAATTACTCTACTAAACCAGCCCAGTTTTTAGGGTGAATTTTGATCGCTGCGATAAAGTTCTGAAAGAGACTTATAATCTTTCATTGGACAAGTTTTATGGGAATTAGATCCAGGTTCAATAGAGTTGAGTAGAACGATATACAGCCAAATCAGTATTTTCTACGTTGAATATTGTCTACTGAAACTTTGGGAAAGTTGGGGAATCAAACCGGATTACGTTTTAGGTCACAGCCTTGGAGAGTTTTGTGCTGCGGTGGCTGCTGGAGTGCTACACTTTGAAGATGCACTCAAGTTGGTCAAGTCGCCTCATTGATAACCTTTTCCAAGGAAGCATGCTGGGTATCAAAGCTAGCAAACCGGAAATGGAGAAATGGATGCAAGCTGCCAAAATTGATTTAGACTTTGCTGCTGTTAATACACCCGAGCAAACTGTTATTGCCGGGGATACCAAAACAGTGGAACTGAAGGCTTCTTGAGCTTCCTGAAGGGGCTAGGTATTAAAGCAATTATTTTGGAATCCACCCACGCGTTCCACTCTCGCCACATGGACCCCATGCTGGAACAATACAATATAGAAAAAAGGCCCAGTCAATAAACCACAAACCTGGAAATCCAAACGTTCTGTACATTTCTGGCATGGAAGCACGGACTATCGATGACACTTCTGAACTTGAATCCGACTACTGGGTACGTCACACAAGAGAAAAAGTTTCTTTCATTGTCTCATGTGCTGCACTTCGAGAAACCGGATGTCAGGACTTCCTGGAAGTGGGTCCCCAACCCAACCAATTCTCTCCAGTTGGATTTGATTTCATCAATTATCAGTTTTACTACACGTTGTTACCCATTTAATGATTCGCGTCTCGTTGCGGTGGTTTGGTGCCCTGACCACTACTGACGAGTACTCCGTCCTGTCTAGATACATAGATTTATACACCCACATTTTTTATGCCTTGACCCGTTTTGGTTCCTAGCAAATATGGCAACAATTTGTGACATGTTTCAAGCGAGATGTTTTTGAAAGACTCTTTAGTTTCCTTGTATTGCATTTTTCATTCTCATTTTCACTATCCAGTTTTTCATACTGGGAAAAATATATATACTACTGAGAAAAATGACTAAATCAAATTCAAAATGTAGATATCCAGTTTTTTTTCTGGAAAGGTTTCTTTTATTGAAATAGATTCTAACTTGTTTTCAATAAACTAATTTACACGAGCTCATCACGAAGTGTTTCAATTATCGTTTTGTCTGGTTTCGACTTTGGGAATTTAGCAATGGCTAAAAACATGCTAGAAAATTTCTCGCGCATTTATGTCTGTGTTATTTCCCCAAAGTTAATCCTTTTTATTCCAGTATCAGTGTTCCAGTATGTAAATAGGTTTTAGTTCTTCTTAAGAAGTTAAGATATAAGCTTGATTTAGAGAAAAATTGATTATGCTTATGATAATTTTATGTTTAGTTCAAAATGATTCTCATTTTCATAATGAAAAATGTTAAAAGTTCTTCTAATTTTTCTGCACGTCTATAAAATACACAATAGGAAATGAAGAATATATATTGCAGATTCTATTGAGGCAGTCGTTAGCCTATGCGATTCGGGAATGTTTTAGCTCTGATCATTTTATTGTTACAGGGATAATAATCTGGCCTGGTGACTTCCAACACACAAGGATTTCAAGCTCAAGTAGTTCTTATTTCCGCTAATATTTTGTAAGAGGCGTCTCAGCCTTGTGGTTAAGCTGCCGACTTTTTGCACTGGGACACGACTTCGAATCTCAGACCTGTTAATTTTTGAAATTCGAACCCGTGCCCTCCGAAGCAAAAAGTCGGCAGCTTAACCACAAGGCTGAGATGCCTCTTACAAAATATTAGCGGAAATAACAACTACTTGAGCTTGAAATCCTTGTGTGTTGGAAGTCACCAGGCCAGATTATTATCCCTGTAACAATAACGAGACTATTTTATATTTCATATTGTTTGCGTTCCTTTGATGAAAACGGTTTTTATATGTTACTGTTTTACTGTTCAGAGGTTAGTAAGTAAACATTGTTCAAAGCTGGTAAAAGAGAAGCCTTAACAAATAGCTAGCTTAAATTGTTAATGCCAACATTTAAGGATTTTTTGAATGCGCTCCAGTTTTTCCATTACATTTATGAATGAAAAGAAACTTTGAAAATTTTGGTAAATAAAAAGAAGTTTTTGTCTGCTAAAGATTTTTGGAAAATGATAAACTGACAGTGTTGCGGTTGCATTTATATTGAATGAAATGGTATAATGACGTCATGCAGGATTTCATACATCATTGCATTTATATGTAATTCATATACAATAGTTTTATTACCTGCTATTTATAAAGAAAACACATAGTTGCAATTTTCGATACATAAAACAATGTTTGCATTTTCAATATATACAACAAGCACTATATATACAAATATGAGACCGATGATAGTACTTACAAAACAAACGATAAGATTAAACTTTATTGAATACCATAGCAAAAGATCTAAAATGAAAATGAGGATTTTTCAAATCCAGGAAGAGTCACAGAAAAACGAGCAAGTACCTAAGGGCTATCTTCTAAGGACTATGTTGTGGATGGACCACTCCCCCGCTTTTCAATAGAATTAACAAGTGCTGTCAAAGTTTCTTTCCTTATTTGCTGGACGCGTATTTCTCTTTCCAACTGATCATTATCACGTCGCAGATCTAGCATCATTCTTTCAAGCAGATAAATGGGCAAGTCTAGCGTTGCCCTCTCGACAGCTGCGCGATCTAACTCCTCCAAACTCTCCATTGCCCTCACGAATGCTGCGCGATTCAACTCCGGACTCTCCAATACCCCCTCAACAGCTCCGCGATTCAACTCCGGACTCTCCAGTGCCCCCTCGACAGCTGCACCATCCAAATCCGAATTCTCCAGTGCCCCCTCAACAGCCTCATGATAAGCCTCTTCGTCCTTTTGGGCTTGATCCATCATTTTCAACTTGACGCACATTGCAGACGCAGGATTTAGCGAATTGCCGTACATCAAAATGCTGGGAGCCTTTCGAAGTGTCTCACACTTTGGAGTAGGGTTTTTGAATAAATCCTCTTCATTTATAGTTTTACTCTTGGTACGACCTCCCCTCGCGGTTTCTATGCATAGAGGCAATATCAAAGACAAATATCTTGTATATAACATTTTGAAAACATAATATTTAAAAAACTTCATTGTCATTGCATAATTTTTGTAAAGACATTAGTTAAGATCATTTACTTTTCATGTTTTCCAAAGAACCAGGATCTGAAAGTGCAACACTGCTCAAGTTCTCCTGTGACGCTAGACGACAACTCCTCCTGGAATACAAGGATAACATTATTATTCTCGCATTTCCAATATCTATCAAAACATATTAGAAGTAACTGGGCATTTTGAGTAAATGCATTACCTTGTACGCCTGGCCAAAGTATTAGTTTTCTCTGCCGCAGGCAGTTCCTTCTGCGCTGAAGGCGTCTTCATCGGCAGCGGTGGTGGCCTATTCACTTTAGGCATATCCAGCCGGTATCCGGCAGGATCAGTAATATCCGGGGAAACGGGGCGGATGGAGGGACGGGTCATGGGCTTGGCAGGAGTTACCTCGCCTCGTCCCCTTCCAGATCTATTCCTTACTATCTTAGTTGCAAGACGGATCTTATTGATGGCCGGGGTTACTTTCCGTCCCCTGCCCCTTCCTCCTTCAGATCGATTCTGGGATGAATCCATTGAAATATACAATGCGAAATCTACTTAATCTGTAAGGAACACAAAACACAACTATTAATCAATTATTAGGGAAGAAGTACTTCGCAGCGCACTGTGGCTTCAAGTTCTTCACAAAAGTGTCGTTTCATATTCCGTGAATGTGTTATTCCATATAACGCAAATTACTTATTAAATTTCGCAAATATTTTACTGCATGCAAAGCTTGTCTTAAAGGGTTAATGGACTTACAAAAATACTTTGGACAGTCGGTTACCGGATAACCTTACAGTTACTTTGATGCCTCTGATCAGGTCAACTTAAACGGGGAAACTTTACTGCTAAAGTACTGCTAAAGCCTTCAAACTACAACACTAACGCAAGTTTTGGCTTGGTTGATTTTAAAACGCTCGGAAAATTAAATCGTTTCACGGAAAAATAATTGTCTCAGCAAACTTAAAAATTGATTACTATAATGACCAGTGTCAAAACAAATTGCAAGTCAGCCGACTAGGGACAGACTTCGGAAAGCTGAGAGAAAAGGTTTGGTTTGGCGAACAACTTGTAAAGCGCAAAGTACACGTGCTCCAGTTCTCGTTCTCTCACAACCAATTCACAATGCTTCAGTTCAGATCAGCAAATCTCTTGTTCATGAACTACTTCTTTCACACTTTTTTCAAAGGGTGTACAGCTACAGCAAACTAAATGATGGAAAACACAAAGGCTCTTTCCACAATATTTACTTTGTAAAAGTGGAATGAAATCCATGCAAATTTAACGCAGATGCATTAAACTATCACAACTAAAATGTAAATTAAGTTTCAAAATAAAAAAAGGACGCCAACAGCAACCGGGGTTCCCAGGCGGTCACCCATCCAAGTAAAAATCGAGCCCGACGTTGCTTAATTTCGGTGATCGGACGAGAACCGGTGTGTTCAACGTGAGGATATGATATTTCCTTAAAGACGCGTCATAATACGACGCATAAAGACATTTTCATTCCATTCCAAAAAGCTACTTTTGAGAATTCATAATTTTACATATTATCAACAGCAGCAAGAGTCAAGAGTACAGAGCATCATACATGCAGTTAATTTAGCATAGTTTTTAACCTGGGTAGACATACAAATTAAGCAGAAGGAATGTTTGAAAAGCCAGCGTTTAGCAAATGCTTGTTTAGTTACATCTACATAATATGTATTATATTATATTATAATTATTATTAGCTCGCTGCTTCGCAGAGGAGCTATTTAAGCAGTTGTGTGTCCGTCAGACAGACAGTCCGTCCGTCTACTTTATTTTCTAGGGCTCATTAGAATATCATCAGAATATCGAAATAATAGAATATAATTGAGTGCGTAGCACGCACTGCAATGCCTTCCATGCATGCATGCAAAATATCCTTCTAAACCTTTTTAGCAACTGCTCGCAGGGCATCAACGACTGGACAATTATTTTGTTTTAACACCTGCGCATTTATAAAAAATCATGAATGCTTGAGCGTTACACGGGATGGACGACTTCCAGTTAACATTTAAATGACATTCAGGTCAAAACAATTAAATGAAATAAGTAAGGCGCTTAGTAACTTAGTGCAAAAGCACCAACGAAACCTAATAGAAATACAAACCACTATGGATTGGAGGTGTAATTGTATGAGCCAAGGGCAAAATTACTACAATGTCTGGATACAGCATATGACATAATATTGTCTTCAGATATCAACCACATACTGACCTACTTTCTGTGACAAGACACACTTTTCTACATGTAGTATGGAAGAACGTAGGTACCGTGAATTCCCAATTTATAGCCCTCTCTCAAATTATAGCCCCTCTCTAATTATAGCCCTCCCTGACACGGTTAAAATTGAAAATTTAGCCTCTCCCAAATTATAGCCCCCCTCAAAAACTAATTTGCTATTTTGTTCTTTCAAAACGGCTATACAACAATCAATCTTGACATAACGAGGTTCAAGCAGAAGAATCAAGTATCCGAAGATGTCACTAATAGTTAATACTGATAAATTATTAACTAATTCCGTAATAAATAGAAAACAAATTAAGGATAGCAAGCACTACGTAAGTAATATTAAGTCAAAATTTGTATTTTTACTATTTAAGGAAGCGTGCTTTGGAGTTTTATCTATTTTTGTGAAAATCATTGTTGGGTTTAGGGCATTTTTGAAATTTTAGCCTCTCTCTATTTATGGCCTCTCTCTAATTATAGCCCTCCCTGAGAGGGGTAAATTTGAAAATTTAGCCGGGGCTATAAATTGGGAATTTACGGTAACTTATTTTATTGCACAGTATATTATGCATAAGCGAAGGACAAAATTTTCTATATTTACACTAAATCATGCCTTTACTTCAAAATATCATTCATTTCCGGAAATTCTACAATTTACAATTATTTTCCATTTGCGAAGGATTGCCTAAAAAATGCAGCAAACCAAAGATTTTTGCAGACAAATAAAATATTGCCTTTTTTCGGCGATATAGATATTTATTTTCTTAGAATTTTTCTTAATTATGAAAAAACATGTTTATTAAAAATATAATTGTACAGTGGAAACTGTCTATAAGGGCACCCCAAGGGGAAAAGTTATTTGTACCTTATAGAAAGTTGACCTTATAAAGAATTTTTTGTATAGGGTCACTTGTACCTTATAGAAGGTCACAGTGCTGATATTTGTAAACAAGAAACAGGTGACATGGCCGATCTTTACAATATCAGTTTATTTATTGAAATATTAGCATAAAACAACTGATTTTTTATGAAATGGACATCAGCGACAAATATGAAATCTCCGTATACAACATTTGAACAAGCTAAAATATCCTTCAGCAAGACGGTTTGGCACCTGACCTTATAAAGAGATATTTTTCAATGGGAATAGGCTTCTACGTGCATGAAAATGTGTCCCTTACAATGAGAATACCTTATAGTGAGGTGCCCTTATATCAAGTAAAATTTACACAGAAAACCGAAGGGCGGTATGACACCCTGTGCTTAAAGCCAGTGTGACCTTACTGGGAGTGCCCCTATAGAAAGTTTCCACTGTATATAAATATTATGAAAAGGCAAAACTCTAATGGTTTAAAATATTTGAAATAGTTGTATGAAATATTTTTCATCTGTTTGTTAAACTCTACATGAATATTTTTATCGCAAGGCGTATTTTCTTCAAGATATTCGTAAAGTTTTATGCGCACAGGCAAACCCAATTATAGCATGTCAGACGAACGAAACTTCTTTCCCAGAAGCAACCATTCCTCATTAGTTGTTGTGTCTAATGACCAATCTTGAAATGAAAATGTTTCAATGGATTTTGCAAATTTTCCATTAAGCAAACCTTCCACTCCTGCTGCGGTGATCTAAAATTGAAATAGTGATAATAATTAACAATAAGATCCTATTATGTTTAAATTTTTTCACATCCTCACTTTCTACTTACTGATTTTACTGGTTCATCCGAAGTTACAATAAAGTGGGTTAGACTCAAATGTCGAATCACCATGAAAAGCAACGTGTTGGTGACTTTAGTCATCTTGTCCAGACCTCTCAGAGACAGCTTTCTAAGTTCTAAATAAAAACGCAAAGTTAGATAAACAAATTAACTTTTCTGTTTTAAAATTAATCAATCTTAAAAGGAAGCCTAACTTTTCAACTTGAGAAATACTGGTTCATTACGATCCTCCCCAACAAAGGCTACATTTCCCAGATTCTCGCAATATTCCAAAGACACTTCTTCTAAAGCTATCAGGCTACTCCAAAATCTAAGAAGAGCCCTGTTAGTACCAGGCCAGTAACGAATGGTTAGCTTTCTTAAATTTGGACATGCTCCAACAACGTCCTCCGTTCTTGGTGGAATTCTGGTGCCTTCTCTCATTCCTTCAAAGTTCAACCGCAGCTCTACCAACGCTTCTCTACAAACATTCCTAAAGCAAAACTGGAATAGACGGGTTATTTTCAATTTTTCTGCTTCAGAATTATGTCCAGCTTGATTTGTGTTGTTCAGAGAAATGTCTAAACATTTTAGCATAGGCCACTCAGGTCGGTGTAAAAGTACATTTGGAGGAACTGCTGGAAAACAACCCATGTCTGCCGATAGAACTTGAACTCTCTCGAGATTTGGCATGGTTAGCCCAAACTCATATCCCGAAATGTCAACCAACGACATAATAGCTGCTCCAAGATTTGGAGATTGAAGCTCAACAGGAGAATTCGGTAAATATCTGTAAAGAAACCATTCCGGAGAGACATTGGCCAACTTGACATTATATTGCACGCAGATTGCACAAAGTCTTAAAAACATTTGCCCTAATTCGCGGCTTGGTGGGTCATTTGACGCTTCGTGCAAATGACAAAAATCAAAAGTTTTAAAGTTGTTGTCACTCTCAGCTCTTTGTTGAATATAGTCACCAAGCAGAGTAAACGTTGTTGTCATAGCTTCACCCGGATTTGGTACAAGAGCCTTTTGAAACGGAAGTGACAAAGTTTCTAAAACCGGCAAACAATGCAGATAGTGGTTAAATCGATGAGTCATGTTTGCAAACATGAGGAATTTCTCTTTTTTTGCTCGACCAATTTCTACATGCTTCAGGTTCAAGAAATTTGTTGGAAGCAACTGCTTATTTTTGAAGTTCTGCTTGATTAGCTTCAACACTTCCGAATTTCTAGTTTTAGAATCCATTTCTTCTTTGCCTGACATGGGGCACCCAATGCCAGTTCTTGTAGCTTTAAAGTTAACCAAGTTGGTAAATGCACTTAAAAAGTTCCATTCCGTGGTTGGCGGGTACATTGACAGCTCGGTTACTCGAAGACTCTTAATAAGATCTTTGTACTTTTCGAGAAACTTGGAAATAGTTTCCGGGTTTTGTATTTCGTAGAAATCGCAGCCTGATTCGTTGTTTAAGAATAGCTTGGTTGTTGGTATGCCCATATTCAGAAATGCGCTGAGAGTTTTATCCTTCTCATTAATTTCCAGTTCTGGAGCCAAGTCCGGGTTAAGGTTCATGTAAACCTTGGTGTAATCAAGGGTAGTACAGCAAACCCTGCGAAATCTGAGCAAATCATTCCATTTCAGGTAGGGAAGAATGTTAGCTTCGATCTAAAACGTTAAATTTGAAATATTTGAACGTATGTTTTCATTAAGTTTTATTGGTAATTCTTAGTAATATATTCTGAAAAATATTATACCACTTCTTCAGGAATTACTAAAAAGTTCATTTTTTGGAGTGTGCTAAGACACAATTCACAGGAAACAATTATAACAAATCTGACGAATACTGTCGTAGTCTCGTCCTCGCCTTTCCAAAAATTACACTTTACACTCGTCGGCAGAGGTTTACGTAACGGCTCACATAATTTATTGGAAACGCCCATATATACTCAGTCCATTTGGTTTAATGCAGAAATGTTGCGAAATAGCATAATGAGGATGAGTGGTATTTGGATTAGATTGTGTCATTTATTAAAGTTATTACAGTATTGTGTTGTTTAATGACCAATTATCTTGTATGGTATTCTGCTTCCATTTAGTAGGATTTAAGCAGAGCCAACGCGACACAAAATTATATTATGTGGAACTAAGTGACAGAATGCTTTGATATGTCTTGACTTTGTTCAAAGGAAAAATTACGTAAACTTAAGATATAAATCATACGAACATTTTGTCATTAGATTCAGCTTTAATTATTCCCGAAGTTAAAGAAATTATTTGTTTTATTAAAATTGTGTTATGAAAATGAAATAAACTACCAATTATTTAACAACCTTATAATGCCCAATTTTGCATTAAAAAGTTACTTTTATTCCTCAACCCAAATGTTTCAATTTTGAAGCAGGGAAGGAACGTCAAGGAAATCACTATGACAGCTTAACTATATATCATTATGTATGTACTTTTTACCGCTTTTACATACATAATATGTATTAACCGCTTTTTCAGATTGAGAAGCAAAATTACAATATAGCCAAACTCGGGAATACCCTTTTTATAAACATTCTTCACAAAGTCAACAAACGATTCAGTATTCTAAACATCTTGACAGATACCAATGTGATCATAGTTAGTATTAATTCAATTAAGTAACATAAATTCACTTTTAATATTTTTCCGTTGAATTTCTTGCAAAAAAATATTACAGAATAAAGAAACACATATTGATATTGTAATTACGATATGACATTTACAAATAGCATGTTATCTACCAAACTTTACAGATATTTCGTTTGTGAACGTAATAAACTTGGAGTTATAAAATTTGATTTAATTTATTATTTGGAACAAAAAATAAATTGACATTTTTCATAAAATGTACCTTTCCTCAATCCATTACACGTTGAACTAAAACCATCTCAAAACCAAAATTCTAAATATAGGAATAGGTATTGTGAAATAATTCAAATTTAAAAGTTCACCAAATAAACTTACTTCGAGCAATATCTAGAAGAAATTAACAACAAATATTTTAGAATGAAGAATTATTAATATTTAACGAAGTAGATTTTTATTAAACAAGTAATTTTAAACACGCAAAAGTCCTCCGCAGAACCTGGCGTGTTTTTAAGCGCAGACAGAGTTTTGCAAAAAGGCTGGATACTATTTCCTTGTACTATGTTCAGTAACTCTCCTTAACTTAAATTATCCAATAAATTATATAATGCTTTCAGATCGTCTCAAGAACACCATTTGGTTCCGATTGGGGCCCATTGGCAAATATACATGTTCATTGGAATACGTTTGGGACAAATCCAGCAGCACTTTTGTACTTGTGTCTGGCGTTGGCTATTATATGTGGCATTTACAGGAGATGATTGGCCGCACGTTTCTGCTGATTTATGGACTCTACGTAGTGTCATTGTTACAAACAGATATTCCCGACGTTTCAGAAGACTCCGTTCTACTGGAAAACAAACGGATTGTAGCAATTGCACTTGGCATCGGAGTTTGGTTAATAGTCTGCCAAGTAGTGCTAGTAGCTCATACAGGTAGGAAACATAGAAATAGCCTTAATGCAAGTATAAACTACGTTTTTGGTCTGGACACTCATCTGAAGTCACTTTTTCCAAATTACTGGATGTACCAGCAACCACCTCATTTCAGACAGTTGCAATGGATTATCATCCTGTCTTGCTTTTTAGTATTTCTGCTTCCTCCGGTCATGTCGCTATCAGCATTCCACCCCCTAGACCCTGTTAATATGTTTATTAGTGCAGTGATAGAGATACCTATGGATTTTAACGACTTTCGCTCATACATATGTGCCATTTGGGAATGCTGGGGTGTATTTTCATTGTCTGGTGCCGTGATGCTCTTTATGTTGAACATTATGCTAGTTGGCTATCAGTGTGTATGGTTAGACGCGCTACTGGCCAGTGGGGACTCCCCACCACAAAAGATGTTTGGAAAACTATATTTTCAGACGACATATCTTGGTAAAATTTGCGAGGATAAACTTGTATTTGTTTATAGAACTCTACAGTTAAATACTGGGGCCCTTAATCAGGCCACTACAAACTTAAAAGTCTCCATGCACATGTTTTTGTTAATGGTTTTGTCTGTTTTGATTAGTTACGTGATTGTAAAAGATGGTTCGATGCTTTATGCGTCCGGTGCTTTTATGGTGTTTTTAATATGTGGTATTGGTATTTTTACCGCAGTTCTGATTGTCTATTTGGAGTGCTTATATTTAGAGTACTTGGAGTCTTATTGGACTTTGTTTAAGGGCCGTATATTGACTTGCTGCTCCCGTAAAACATTTGTGTATAAAACTGCAAGCTCATTTAGACCAATTCAAATTAGACTTGCTTATCCATTTTGTAACATTAACAAAAGTACTTTTTTAGATTGGAGTGGTGCTGTTATAGATAATTTGGTTACGTTACTACTAACATATTAGTTTATTTATTTGAAAATTGGCAAAATATGAAATAATATATTAAATATTTTGAAAATCAAATATCAAATCAAATATTTTCAAATATCCAAGTAATGGTAATATGCTGCCAGAACTTATGATTCCACCGAAACTCCAGCAAGATCAATGCATTCACGAACATTTGGATGGATTTTCAGAAATGTTAAAAACCTATTGTTTAAAAATTTATGCAACGAAAAACATTTTTCCCGGATAAAGCTTTCCATGTTTTGTTGATGCATATGGAAATAAATATTCAGAAACTTTATTTGTTATTGTGAATGTATTTTTTATTTACAATCAAACAAAAACATTAGAATTGTTCATATCGTTCCAATTTACACTAAAACAGTACATAATTATGTTCGATTTTCGTCGATGAGTTTTACGGAGTATTGTACTAAATAAGTTTCTTTATTTTTATTCTTACAAAAGATTAAAACATATTGCATAGTTTAACAACATAATATAAAAGCTCTTTAAGTCAATCTTATGTTAGTCTTCAGATTTCTGTTTTTCTTGGTACTTTTCATAGTACTTATCTATATTATTTGGTTTTTTCCATCCAACTACATTCTCATCTATATATCTACCTCTTCCTACTAGTTCAATATTTACCAAATGTGCAAACTTATCAGCAAACATATTAAACGGTTTTTGTTCGTTATCACTGTCAGTCGGATGAATACGTCTTAGTTTGAAAGTCCATTCTGTGAATGGGCTTAATACAAAGTCTTTTAGTTTACTCCTGGAGTCATTTGCAGTCTTTTTCGGGGTATTTCCAAGTTCAGTCAAATTTCCTGCGCCGATATTTCCAATAAGGTTAATTTCTTCTCCTCTAATCACATAGCATGTACCACCCACTTTAAAGTACGAAATTCCGCTGTGAGTCATTTCCAGCACAAACTGCTTCATTGCAATGTCAAGCTCTTCTTGAAACTCTTTGGCCAGCTTATGCTTACAAGCAAACCTGAGGTCGATTGTATGATTGACCTTTAGTGCTGCTTTCTTTTCCGGTGAAAATTTTATATCTGCAACAAACTTTGTAGCTTTTCCCAAAAACAGGTTGCGAATTGCCTTGCCGCTGTTGTTCTGTGTCCACGTGTACAAAGGCATATTGTGCTGCTCTGAAAAGAAGTTATGCTCAGTCCATTCTGAATCTTCTTGCAAATTTTCCGATTGGCACTTAGAATATTTGTCATTGAAGTAATTAATGTTATCCATACAACTTTCAGCCACTATTTCAACAGAACTATTTTCAGCTTGACTATTGTCCTCATTTGGAAGAATAAATTCAGTACCTGTCAACTTTCTTGGAAGTTCAGACATGTACCTCTCAGCGTATGGAAACGCCCATTTCAAAAATGCTTGTTGCGTTTTTGTATATTCTATTAAAAGTATTTGAGCTTTAGTAAGAAAACAAATTTTAGCTACTTTGTGCTTAAGGTCCACATCTTCTATATTTGCATATTGAAATGATTCATTAGTCAGGACTGTGCCAGAAATATAGTTAGCCATTTGTTTGCTTTCCTCGTACTTTTCAATATTCTCCCACATATTTATACGAAGGTCCAGAGCTTGCTGAAGTTTACGAAACACCACTATAAAATCATTTTCACTAGGCAAATCTTTGACAAACTGACGAAAATGCTCTCTGTAACCAACTAGCAGGGTTTTCAAATTCCAATTATGTAATTCACTTTTATTTTCAACGTCGATTTCATCTCGTAGAGAATTCAGAAAGTAATCAATTCTAGGAACTAAGTTGCTTTCAAAGCGACTTTTACTTAATTTGGCGAATTTTGTTTCCGTACTTTCACCAAAAAATTCTTTTATGGATCTCAAAATTGTCGTTTTATTTTTGTCATATAGCCTGGTATCTGTCTCTGTCATCGTAAGATCAAAATAAAGTGTATTCAGAACATCCAAAACCTGCTGGTTGCCATTAAAGGCTGTACGCTTTTCCATAATATGTTGAAACATCAGGGCTTGTTGTTCATCAAGATTTTGTAAGAATGCTAAGAACTTTGTGGTGTCAATTTTGTTTCTTTTCTTTCTGCACTGATTTGCTTGTTGAAGCAAAGCTTCAAGGCTTATAACAAATTGTGATATTTCTAGCTGACAATGTGTGCTGGAAACGATTTTTAAAATTTCAATTTGCGACTTAATCATACGTTCCTTGTCTGATTTCAGTCGCTTATAGTCGTTAAAAGGAGTTCCTGTTATTGACACGGGTGCAACAAAGGAAGGAGACACGCGATTTAAAATCAATGCAAGGGCAGCAGTGAAGCCCCCAACAGACAAACACACAACTTTTGACGTGCCTTTCTGTGTTTGGCCTAATCCCAACATTACTTTACTTACTGCATCTAACACAGCAATAAATCTGTCCAGGTAACTTTTCTTTTGTACTAGCTTCGTGTAGCCACTCAAATCGTTCATGCACGTTTGTTTTGCTACTTCAAACCATTTTTGAGCGGCTTCAAAATTGCAAGAGATTGCATCTCCAAAAGTTTCCTTTGATTGGCCAATCATTGAGTCTGTCATTTTTTCAAACTTTAGTTGATTTTCTAGTAAACCAGCATAAAGTTGCGATTCCTGCAATTTTTGTACTGAAGATAAACATGATGTTAGGTAATTTTTCATGTCAACCACTATACGGGAAGATTTGCATTGCTGTTTTATAGCCGCTAATTTGATATACGAGCACGACAATATAATTTCCACCACACTTTCATTGTCCCTGTTGCTCAATCCTTGCTGAAATTTCTTTAAATTTTCTTGAAAAATATATTCGACGTTTTTTGCTTCCACAGAACATATTTTATCTAAGTCCATTCCAAACGTACGTATAATTCGTATATATTCCTCAGAAAAAACGTTGAGCGTGAGAAAGTTTCTCCCAAGCCACTTATTCGATGTTATTAGACAAATGAACTTTTGTCTGTCAGCACAACTTAAATTTTTTAAATATGTGTGAGTGACATTTTTTATTGTAAGATTTTCTGTGATGTTTGCACAAACACGACCACAATTAAAGCTGTGCTGCAAAGCATTTTCACTTAGTTGTAAAGCTGGCAAATGTCCTCCTAATTCCAGTTTTCTCTCGTTTTCCTGAGAATATTTGTAGGTAGCACTGAACTCACCACATTCATAAGGTAACCCGTGTTTTCTAAAACAGAATATTTGATTACTAACCACATCGTCAGAAATAAACTTGTCTCCAAAAACAACTCCCAAATGTCCTGGACATTGTTGAAAACCACAGCTTTTTTCAGGTTCTGTAAAGCTTTCTTTTTCATGCTGATGCTCTAATAGTGTTGCCTTTGTTTCGTCTAATATAAGCTGTTTGACTCTTTCTGGCAAAACGTTTACTTCATAGTCTATGTCGGTTCTGGACCAAGTGTTCCTGTAATACTTATGGCCAAGTACTTCACTGGTTAGCCAATCCATTCTCGCGTTAATATGGATCATTATTTCTAAACATTCTTTCATTGTAGGTGTCTCACTTTCTATAAATTCACTTATCAATTCTGAATTCAAGAACTTTAAATCTGTCTCAAACTCTGGCAGACTGGCCAATGGTCGAATAGCGTTCTCGTATTCCATGAGTCGTTTCACAATTCCACATTGGAACGGAACGATTGTTTTTATTGCCCCGTTTGAATTTTGGTAAAAAGTTTTGCATTGTAAATCATCTGATTCAAGGTTGTATTCAACAAAAGCATTACAATAGCAGGAGATCTTTAACTCTTGTTCTGTGGTATTCGAAAATGCTTTAACTAGTTCGTATAGCATCTTGGTTGCCTGACAACGAATCTTAAACTTTTCAGCGCATTTGAAACCTTTTGGTTCCTGCGCACAATGTTTGTCCAAGTTTCCCACGTTGCTTCTGTCACCCACCAGTAAATGCCATGTATTTAGCATTTGGGTAAACTCTTTTATCAGGCGTTTACATTTGTTGTCATAAATAGCTGTTGCAGCTTCTGCCAAAACCCTTGACTTTTCTTCATCATTTTCCAATTCCAAATAACTATCTTTACCTTTGGAAATTAATTTCAAGCTATTTCCAGAACCCTGTTCTACATCTTCGTTTATCAAAACAAAGATATTTCCAGTGGTTTGGCAGACAAAATCCTTTTTGTGGCTTCTATTTTTTGTCTGCTCATCAATAATAGAGTCCTTCAGCGCAAATGTAGTCGATTGCAAACATATCTTACGATAACCCGAAAATTTTAAACTCTTTCCACAAAGAATCAGATTTTTTATCACACCTCTTTTGTCTACAAAGTTTACGTCTACAACTATGTCTTCACTTGAAATTATAAAAATGTCCGCAAGCTCTGATTCGTTATCCCATGCTTTAATCGTTTCAATCACTTCACTTATGTAAATATGTTTTTCACGCAAAAGTATCAACGAATTTTTGGCTTTCACGGTGTATAATTCAAACACGCTTTGAACCAATTGAATACAAAATTCTTTTTCATGAATATACTTTTCATCTTGGAAAATAGCAATGGCATCATTAGGTACTTCCAAACATATTTCGTGACTGCTTTCTGGCCACAATAAGCGTTCAGTCTTTTCCTCCCAGTCAATGTATTCACAAAGATTACGGTTTAATGTTTCGAATTCATAAACACTTAGTTGTTTTAGGACACCCTGCAACCGGAGCATTGTTTCATACCAAAAGCACAAAACTTTAAGCTTGGCCTCCAGTGCTTCAACTTGTTTGAACCAAAAAGTAAAGCAAGTGTTGTCAATATTATTAAAGTTTTCGGGGTAATTAAAATCTTTAACTGAGCTTAAACTAACGATACTGGAATTAATTGTGTCAATAAAGTCCATAACGCAGTTTTTGAATTGCTTCTCAGACTGATCTGCACGATGCATTGCCATATAGGTCTCTACACACCCCAAAAACTGCAATAATTTTGGAAACTTTTCAACCAAATTGTGTGTTTTTAAATCTGCGTAAAAGAAATGGTTTAGTATGCTTGTCTGAACGAATTTCAAAAATCGAACTATATCACTTTCCCAAGTTTTTATTTGGCACTCATCAGGTAGATTATTGTTCCAGCTTTCCTCAAATGCCTCTAGAGCTTCCACTACATTGTTTGCTATTGTTACAAAATCCATTTGATAACCCACGCTGGCAATTTTCTTCGATAAACTTTGTAATTCGTTTTTTACGCTAGTGGTACACACTAAATCTAAAGCGTTGTAAAGCTCTTCAAAGAAAGTAACAACGTCTTTACTTTCGTCTGTAATCGCAAACAGTTTTCTAACCGTAATTAAATGTTCTTTGACTTTTTCCAATCCCAACTCTCTATACCAGTTCATGTTACACCAAATGTTAAATCGTTGAGTATAGAGATTGTCAAGCACTTTTGTCTGAGTGTCTATTTTCTGTTGAATGCGGTCTCGAATGTCCAAACTTTTGGTTTCAATACTTGTAAGATCCAAATCTTTAAGAATGATTTCAAGGTCGTCACAAAACTTTAATAACACATCTGTTGCAGGATATTTACTAGCTTTAATGCCAGTACAACTTCGCAATTCCAAAAACTTGTCTTCATCTTCTTTCATTTTATCGAACAATTCCTGATCAACGGGAATATTTAAAACTTTAGCAACATTAATTAGTAACGTCACAGAATGGAACCGTTCAGCAGTCTCATCAGAAAATATGTGAGCTTTAATAACCTGTCGAGCACTTGATAGCTTCAGTATTAGGTCCATACTTTTCCCAGTTTGAATTGTGAGAATTTGCTGCTGTATACTTCTTTTTAAAATATCCACGATTGTCAAGGCCAGTGAAGCTATGGGTTCTAGAATTGTTGGATAGTAAAATGTAATTAATACAAGTACAGTTTTTTCACTTGGTGTAACTAAAATTGGACCGATTCTTTCCGCATACTCCAACTTAGAACAAAATTTGACAAACTTGTCAGACATATTATCATATAAATTGAATTCACTTTCAATTATATTACTACTTTCACCGTTTTGAGTTATGCATAATTGTACGGGCAAATTTGGCCGGCGTATAAGAAATACACTTTCATTGCTGATTATCGTTTCAAGTAAGTCAACCAAAAATTGATCATTTGGATTTGATCCGCTTTTTTGTAATATTACGTCAAAACTTGAAAAAACCTTTTGCAACACCCACTTGTCATCTGCACTGGATCCAAAATTGTCAACCATTGTGATTACAACACCTATTGCAGATATATTTGAAAGTTGTTTGGCGTACAAACTGGCTAACAATATAGGACTAAGCAATTCATTTATGCTGGCATCCACGTAAAAGGCCTTATAAGGAATAAATAAAAGTAATTTAAGTTTTTTGGCTTGATTAACAACACTGTTGAGCGACCTTAGTTTGTCAATTTCTCGAAGAAAATTTCTATTGTCCCCTCGCCCAGGTGTGTCAACAAACCATGTATTTCCGGCCTTTGAAATTGTAAACAATTGTGGTGCCGAAGTGCATGAGAAGTGGCCAAAATCACTGATATCTTGGTTGTTATCAGAAATGCAGGGAGGTTCGCCTAACACTTCCAGACTTTCGAAGTTATTTTGGTCATCACAGCACAATAACAATCTTGTGGTTGACATTCCACTACGAGTATTCCCAATAAAAAATACAAGTTCGTCTGTAAAGTTTATAATTGGAACATTATTTTGGCTATTGTTAGAAACTGCAGCTAAATCTGACAATACAACTGAATTTGAGTGTGTTGAGGCTAGAGTTAATGCGCTTGTTTGTTGATTAGGGTTCTCCATTGTAAACAAATTTGTCACCTAAACAAAAAAACATATTGTTAAAAGAATACATGTACCCACTTTAAAAAGTATGGAGATCGGGAATGATTAATTATATACTATAACCCTTTACCTATTTTTGTAAATCTTATGAATATATATTTGCCGATTAACAATTGTAGTACTGATAGAAATTTACTAATTGCTTTATTTACGTATCACAAAATTTGTCGGGCGATTGTTTATCACATGTTGTTTTGAAATTTATTATTAGCCTATAATTAAACTCTAATATATAATAATTAAGTACAAAACGATATGTAGAAAAAGTTAAATAAAACAACTAGACTAAAATAAATAAAGAAACGGAGCTGAAAAAGAACACAAGTGCAGCAACAGGTTATTCAAATGAATGCTTTGTGTGACTTTTATTGTTCATAGGTGGGAATGTCTACTTCGCGCCTGTCAGCTCAGCTGTGGCTGTAAAAGTAAAAAAATCATTCCTGTGTCGATGACTTTTGTTTTTTATAGTATAGAAGATACCTAAACTCGTTTGGCTTGGGACATCCTGAAAAGGAACAAAGATCAAAGTGTCGATGCTATGCGATGCAACAAATCCTATTGTCATACAAAGTACATATTTTATGGAGAAGTTATATTTTGAGCAATACATTGATGAAAGTATTATATATATGGTAAAGTTTTTAAGCAACTTTGCAAGCACGGCAACTGTGCACCTGTTACATCAATGCTAATGATCATGTATCGCAAACTTAAGTCTTTCTAAATAAATATACGCACCTAGTAATATGTAAAATTGATTCAAGTTATATTACCGACACTTAAAATTCGCTGGAAATATTAAAATGCATTTAAGCTTAAACTCGAAGCTTTCATAAATTTAAATTGATATTAGTTATGTTATGGCTTACAAATTTTTAAAATATTACAGATAGGAGTGATTTTGTAAAAATGTAACTCGTTTCCGCCACGATTGGTTTAGTAAGAAACAAAACACATTTCAAAGTATTCAATTTTCTAATCAATACACTTTAAATCTTTTCATTGAAACTCTGATACGATAATTTGTTTATATTCTGCAATAAAAATCAAGCTGATCATTGAGAAATCGACATCACACACTCAAAAAGTTCCATTGCTGCGGCTGGTTCTTCCTTATAGAGCTGTTGATAACTCTCTGAAGTTTTCAGTGCAGCATAGTTTCTACGGTAAAAAATATTTTTAAGCTTTCCAGAGTATATCCTTTTGACGACTATAAAAATTAGAGCATCAATATTTACGTCAACTTACAATTTTATCAGTTGCACTGCTCTCATCTTAAGATTTTCTCCTTGCGGCACATTCCGCGAAAATAAGTACATCCTAACACAAACGTCCACATCAAACCAGTTATCCGGCTGTGCCAACAGGACATTCTTCATTAACCCTTCCAAATCGGACATGCCATACTTGTGCCCAGCTTGGTAAAGCTCCAAGGCAACTGTGGAATCTATCATGGCAGTTGTGATATCATTGACATAAATGTAATCCAGAAAAGCTTTGACACTTTCTCTTGTCATGTCTGACATTTGTATGGTACGGGTTTCAGATTCTTCAAACCCTCCCTTGAACATGCTATCAAACACGGGACTGTGTGCTATAAAATATATAAATGGTAAATCAAATATTATGTCAGGTCAAAACCTAAATAGCCACTGGTGCATTCATATATCACCTAAGAGAAAGCTCCGATGACATTTCACGCTTGAGCCATCGGCGGAAACAATGGTGACATCAGAAGCCAGTTCATTTTTCAATATTACTTCGTTTGTGCTCATTTGGTGCACACTCCTATGAAATGGTATACGACAGGAACAAAGAGTGGTTTTCTTCAACCACACCACAACGTCTATGCTTCCAGTAAAATGTAATGAAGAATTCGCCCAGTTACTAAGTGCACCATAACCGGAATTATAGAGACCAACAAAATCAAATCCATATTGGTTTTCAGCATTCAATGAAATTGCAGCTTCTACAATAAAACCAATTTAGTATACATCGGCAAACGAATAATTATGGTTTAAAATATATTTTTAAAGCTAACTTACTTTCTGTGTGTAGAGATTCTGTTCGGTACTCAAATCCATTGGTGTGGAATGTTCCAAACTTCCTGAATCTTACCATGGCAACAACATCATAATGAAAAGCCTGAGCCGTTTTGGCTAGCCGATCAAGAAAACTGTGGGAGGATTTTCCACCAATTTTTACCACGCTGTTATGCATCCCGTTTGAAATTCCGTCTATTTTTATTCCCAGCGTTACTTGCAACTTCCAATTTCTTGATAAAGAAAACATTTTAAATGAATATCATAACACAAACCAAAAGTTTCCAGAACTTACAAAGTAGGATCCTCCTGATTTTCTGGAAGTTCATGGGAATTCAAAATCCCACTTGGTACTCTTTCATTCTGAATCAGTTCTTTTAACTTGCAACAGTCAAACGTTGTAGCTTTATTCTTTTCTCCGGTGGGCGTAATATCTGCGTCTAGTAACAGTTCTCTGCATGGTACACTGTTACTATTCAGTTGGAAGTCGGTAGTGAAGGTAAACTTTTGGTTTTTAATCAGGTAGAATTTCATGTTTACAAACAACGGTATGACAATATGACAAGATATAGTTAGGGCAACCTCTACTAGTAATTAAAATTAAATCAGTGGCACTAAAATAATTCTTCATAAATGATAATATCGAGTTAATGAAACGCAAACAAGTTAGTTTCTAATATAATAAAAACAACCAATGCATATTTGAAGCGTTCCCAAAATCAGTTTTGTAAGTACAAACCAGTACCATGTTATATCATAAAAGGAACGTTAAAATGTGATAAAGCAAAATTAATACTTATAATGGACGATAAAAATCAAACCACAACTACTTCTTGGTAGTCAAGTGTATGACTAATTTACTGGTGTAAAGCGTTATCAAACGTTTTTCTTAAATGCATTTGACAACTGAACTGTATATATAAACCAAATACTGAAATGACATCATCTACTAAGTAATTATTGAACAGTTCAAATCTTCTCTTCTCACAAACGTTGTAATATTAGATCTTCTCTGCATAATGCTTTGCTATCAATACAACATGTTCTTTCTTATTCACATTTTAACCTAAATATTAGGTTATGATGAGCTCAACTTAAGTCCTTACGACTTTACGGTCTTTACCCAAGTATTCTTGAAAAATATAATAATATACAAAAGTGCAATGTAGTTAAGCTTATTTTACACTTTCTCCATATTATAGTCAAAGTGCTCTGGATCTTGATGTCGCACATTGCATGATGTTATGATGACAAGTGTAACGCAGTTAAGCTTTGTGTCAATTCATTAACATTAACACGCATTTAGCGGAGAAGGCGAAGCCATGGTTTTCTTTTGTTAGCATTCTTTTCATCGGGAGTATAAGTAATTTGTGTAAAATCTGTAAACACCAATTTTAAATTAACAAACTATTTAAAAAATTAAATACATAGTATGATTCGTAAATAGCAATATGAGAAAAGTTTTTATAAAGGTTGTCATAGCAATATCCACGTAGGTCAATAACTTTACAATGCAGTGAACTTGTCATTAATTGCAAAATGAAAATTATTGCATATTCCACGGCTATCAAAATTGTTAGTAAATTCTAACTAATGAGCTTCTTCCTGGTTTGAGTAGCATGTTCAACAAACTGCCACAGGACTGATGTGCCGACAGAAAAAGACAAGGAAAAAATCTGTACTACACTAGTTCATTCAGTAAAGGCGTTTGTAGAGTCTATGCTTGCGCATGTGCTTTATGCCTGTACTTGTGAATTTAATTCTGAACAAAAACATTAACTATAAACACTTTTGTGAATGCGCATTTGAATGTGCTTTAGATTTTCAGAAAAAGCATAAAGTAATTCATAAGTATTTATACTTCCAGAATTGGGACACTAGAATGTGCTTTTGCTTGTGAATGTGCCTTTGGAAAAAGTTCAGCTGATCTCAACTTCATGTTTCACACAGGCACATTCATAAATCGCGGCATAATTACATGCACAATCCCTAACTATAAATGCTAAATTCAAAAGCACAAGCTCAGGCATAAGTAGAAGCACATTCCATTTGGAACTATAAACTCCACATGCACATTCATAAAGCACATTCACACGAGATTCACACAGGCACATTCATAAGTTATAACTATAAATGCAAATGCATAAAGCACAAGCATAAAGCACATGCACAAGCATAAACTCTACAAGCGCCTTAACTGTTTTGACGATGGAATACGTTCCACCAATTAATCTACAAAGGCATACTACTACACTTACAAAACAGTGGCTTAATATCCTATGAATGAATCTGTTTTATGAGTTATTGCTGCTTTTGTAAAACACTTTAATATACTTACAAAGGCATAACAGGCACGGGCACATGACGCAGAAACCCTTTATAAGGGGCCATTGCTAAAATACGTAACGCAAAAAAACCGATTTTTTGACCCCTACCCCCCTCCCCGTAACGCAGTTAACAAATAATGCTTTACATTACACTTATGGCAGCGTAACGCTTCGTCAAACCCCCCCACCCCCCTCGGGGTGTTACGTATTTTAGCAATGGCCCCTAATATTCCATTAGACACCAATGCAGTGCAAACTTGCATGTTATTCCGTCACTGCTTACGTATTATGCAGACACTTTAGCAACCCTTTTTGAGTTTAATCGCATCATCACTTACAATCAGGCTATATGTCACAAGTAATTGAGTGTGAATATATACTGCTATATATTTCTAATACAAACTGCAAAGCTAAAACATCATCTCATTTTTCTTCTGCTGTCCACATTAATATCAAAAGAAAACCTTTTTAACAAATAAGCACAACAAAATGTTTTAAGACGTAATTTTTTAATAGTGAACAATTAACCAAATTGATCTTCATGTGACCTCTGCAATCCATTTTATTACCAACGCAACAAAAACAGCAGAAACGCTCATTCAATTCAATATGAGCATCAAGCAGAGCGCTCACACCCAGAACAAAAATTATTCCAGTGCGTAGAAAAGTGCAACATTTTTGCATTTTTCAGTGTTAAAAAGCATTTAGTTTAATGTAACCAATAAAACCGATTTTAATTGCAAAACTTTATTTTCATTACGGCATAAAAATGAAATTATATTCGAAAGTTTTTATAGTTTTAAGTTTAAATCTACAATTAAATATAATAGTACAAGCTGTTACAACTACGCTAGCTTCGTATGGAGAGTACTGTTCACGGTCAATTACGGGTTGCAAAACCGAAAAGTTTTTTGTTTGTGAAAATAACAAGTGTACATGTTATGGCAGTATGGTATATGAAGATGCTCTGGATACTTGTGCCATAGGATCGGACCACGAATGTATTCACAACCAAATTTATCGAAGTGCTCGAGATCCGAGTTCATCTTCCTGCGTGTCTAATGCAAAATGCAGTCCAGAAAATACCTGTGTCTGTAATGACGGTTTTTACAAAACGGCAAACAAAACTTGCAGGGAAATAAAAAATCCTGGGCAGACATGTACATTTAATGAAGATTGTCGAGGATATGAACCAGATTCCACATTGCCAATTGTTGTAAAATGTTCCGACGGAGTTTGCAAATGTAACCATTCAATTGCCAAAGAATATAATTTTAGTGACCCGCCATTTTGTGGAAGAAAGCTGGGTTTGACCTGCAATAGGAACGACTGTGAATATGGTGCTGTTTGCAGTGATCAAACTTGCAAATGCAATGTTTTGCAATATTTTCAGTCAGAATATGAAACTTGTGAAAAACGGAAAACTCATAGTCAGATTTGTGGCAGTAATGAGGAATGCGATTACGAGCATCAGCACTTGATTTGCGGTAATGGCACTTGTCAGTGTAAACCGGGTACAAAACTGAATCCGAAAAGTGCACCGGTTTGTCTATTGACTCCTGGAGCAACTTGCAAGCCTTCAAGAACTGTTCATGAGTGTTTTCCCAATGCCGTTTGTGAAAATAGCATTTGTACATGTACACAAGGAACTAAACCGGGAAACTTTTTAAAGGATGATTGTTACGTTATGGAGGGACAGTCTTGTTTTGGAGATGAGGATGATTCAAAGACTACAAGAACGTGTCTTCCTGGTCTGGCTTGCCATAACGGAGTGTGCTCGTGTCCCCAAGCGGATTTACAAGTTTATAATTATGGCACAGAAAAATGTCAAGGTTCAGATGTAGAAAATAGAGCAGGAAGGAAGAAAGGAACATTTGGTTGTATTTGTGTTATTTGGTTCTTAGCGTACAAATTTGTTTTATCTTAACAAATAAATTAACAGAAAAAACTTGTGAATTTTAATATTTCATAGTTTGTAATTTTGTATAAATGATTTACTTTCAAGCATAAATGATTGATGAATGGCGTTGGGTGAGAATGTCAGGGTAAGGTTTAGTGACCAAATAGTCGACCAAATTGTATTTCTATAGAAAAGCTACACTTGAAAATTTGAAGTTACGTGATGTTCTGGTATTTACCAACAAGGTTCCATGAAAGTGGAGGCGAAAACATAAATCAGTGCGATAACTTACTAAAGAATCTGTAGCAATTATTTCTTGAAATGGTTTTGTAAAAAACTTATTTTTGTTAATAAAACACAGAAACGAAAAGTATCTGTCATTATTTTATTTTGAATTATCATTTGGATTTAATAAGCATTATAAAGGCAGTTTAAAAACCTATTTTAGTTACTTAATACAGAACATATACTGAAACGCAGTTACAACATTATTTTTCATGTGCAATTTGCCTAAACTAAATACCCAACGTTGCTATAGCTAATCACACTTCAATTTTTGAGAAAAAAAACTTTTCATCTATTAATATAAAATAGTCGATACTTCATAATAATAATGTTTCATTTTATTATTATTATTATTATTATTGCATACAAAAATCACGCAAATTGCTTTGTGGATTGGTATCACACTCAATTGTTGTGAGTGGCATTTAAACTTGTAGCCCGATTTTAGTTCTTTGTTCTTGTTCTTGGAACACACCACAAAAATACATTTTCCATACTTCTGCTCATAAAGAAAAACAAAACATTTTCAATGCTTACGTGGCTGTCGCTACTTAATTAGTACATTATTGAAATGGTTGCAATGTAAATTTGAATTATAGGTTGAAAAGCACGCATATCCAATCCACAATTTTGTTAGTATATTTACTTATCAGTAGGTGTTTCATATCACCAAATAAATGCTGTTATCAGCAACTTCCCCGTGATGGTAATATATTATTATCGTTATCAACATTTAAAAGTTTACGATATCTAAGGCTTCGGTTTGATTTTACCTGTTTGAATAAAGCAAATGTGAAAGAACGGCAGCGTGAGCAAATTCCGTAACAGAACAGCGCATGACTTTTTCATTTCAAGGGCTGTTAATTAGCCAGTATAGTAACAAGTAAATGGAATTAGCACTTGCATATTATTTTTAAAAATCAAAACCATTTTTAAAATGGAAAAGTGGCAAATCAACCATATTCAAAATAACCTAAATAGTCTAGTAAATTTCACGGACTGTCACGATGACGTAAAAGAAGCATTGGTAAAAGATGGAGTATTTACTGAAGATGAGGTGGAGTCCCTGGTATGGGTTACTTATCTTAAAACGAAATTCATGATCGAAAAATGTAAAGATGAAGTACTGACAATTGAATTTTTCAGGACATTACAAGAAGGTATGAAGGCAGAGCCAAGGAATCCTGGTGGCTTTATCATAACTTGCAAACAAAAGTAAATGGGTACACAAGCTTGACCAAAACACTATTTCAAAATGGACAAACTCAAGCCACAGAAATCCTGCTGCAAGGCTTTTGGCAACAAGGACATAAGGATGCGTTTCAAAAATGCCAAATTCAGATTGACTACGAGAAGGTACTTTCAACGGTAGTAACATTTCAAGGTCACACAATTGAAATCCGAAAAATTCTGGAGAAGTTGCAATTGAATGATGAGGAATTCCTGAAGAACGCATTTGCAGAAAATGACTATTTCGAGATTTTCGTCAGTCAAAACAAAACCTTCGAGGTTGTCCGTAACACCGTCCCCAAGAAACATTCCGTTTACATTACAAGAAAAATATGCTCGTCATTGTATGGCACCATCTATTCTGAGGATGAGTTTCTTTCACGACTTCTTACCGAAAAATCTATTCAATGTATAGTTGGGGAACTGGGAGGTGGAAGATCCTATTTGCTTGCAAACCTTGCCAGGTATCTTTCGAAAATGTCCAAAGACAACTTGGTTGTATTCACATCACTGTCCGATTTTATTGAAAACCTGGGAGAACCAGAACTTACTCCTGACCTTGTAATGGAGCGGATCATGAAACGTCTTTGTTCTAATTCCTTGTCTGAAGCTATACTAACCAAACTGCTCCAACAAAAGATAGTAAACTTGACCCTGATGATAGACGGCTTGGATGAATTGCCCTGCAATTCAACCTCTCTTATTAATACATTTTTAAATGCAATTTCCAGCTTGCCAATTGACATCAAAACGATAATAACCACAAATTCTAGTTTCTTACCAGAGTTGGACCAAATTAACATGGAAATTTATTTCATCGTTCCTTTTCATCTGTCAGACAAAATCAGTTTGCTTTCAAAGCACTGGCAAAACGCGTTACAGCTTCAGGATGAAATCAGTCTTCAGAAATTTGCAATAATTTGTTTGGAGAAAGTTGGCATTGCTGTAGATCCTACAACACATTTCAAAATTGGTTCACCACTAGCATGCTTTCTGATAGCAAAAATGTTATGGAAGGAAGCAAAACTGTTCGTGGAACAAGAAAATAACCAGAAAAAGTCAGACAGCATTTTAATGGACGAAGAGATATCCATCTTTACCCTGTATCAAAGATTCTTTACGCCCAGTCGAAAAATCACGGATTCCATTGATGACATAAAAATCCGAAATCGAAAATCACTATTTCGTCTAAAAGCACTGGAGCAAGTATTTCCTGGAACTGCAGAGATCTACGCACAATACGCAAAGATATTTGGAAAAAGTAATGTGAATCTGATAGAAATGGGGAAGCATCCTAAAGGTCATCACCAAATTCATCAAACATTTTCACAATACCTAATTTCGGAACTGTTTACTGATCTTTTGCTAAATCGCACGTTATCGGTATACAAACATTTGGAGTTTCAAGAAAACCTTATTCAATATTTGGTAAAGGATATTCTGACATCTGGAAACGTTTCAGAAGTTCGCACTAATTTGGAGCTCTATTCTCCTTTAAAAGCAAAAATCCCGAATTTGAAACCTGTCGAAATTTACACCTTTCAACAAACTGGCATTGCATACTTTCTTAATGAGCAGTTAAAATCCCGTCAAACTAACAGTTACGATTATTTTATTGTAACCGACTTTTTTGCATCAATCACGCCCCAAAACATGAACCAAATTCTACAAAGCTGTCTGGCTGGAGGCTACATACATATTATTCGACTTATTATGGATCTGCTTACCAAAGTACCTGATAAGCAGTTACAAGCCTACAAAGCCTATTTAACAGCAGAAACCTCAACCTTGGAAACCCAAGCCACACTGATAAGACGAGCAACACTTTTATCCATTGCAGCTACACACTCTCACGTCATGATTGAAGAGATTAGCACACTATTTTCAAAATGCTTTCAAACCAACCCGATTGAAATCTGTGAGTATCTTCCTCTGTGGGCAAACACGCCACTACATGTTGTTGTCCAAAAACCGGATATCAGATTAGTGAAATATTTCATAAACAAAATTTCTCTAAATAATCGCTCTTTGCTTTACTACTGCGTTCACAAAAGCTACAAGGATGGAAAACAAACGGTTCAAAAACGCGTTGCCATATGTCGCCTGCTACTGGACAAGAATCCAAATCTGATTCAAGAAGAAAGCTTTGAATCCAACGGGGAAAGCGTTGGAAGCCCATTGCTGGCCGCGGAGATTCATTTTGAACTGCTTCAGTATCTTATTCAAATTGGAGCTGAAGTAGAAGCTACACATGCCAAAGAAAATGTTGTGCATAAAGCTGTAAAATATATGACACCACAGGATTTTCACAAATTTTGCAGATTTTTGCTACAAGTTCAAAAAGCCATTAGTCTGTTTACTCGTAATGATATGAAGTGGAAACGTCCCATTCACTACATTCTTGAAAATGGAAAAGACCTTGAAGTGGAAACCATTCAGTTGCTGCTCAGATATTTGGAAGTGGATGTAAATGAAGAAGATGAAAAAGGAAACAACTTGATTCTATCAGCGGTTTTAGGAAATCAAACCATTTTTGTGATAATGGTGCTTATCGAGCAAGGAGCGGATATTAACAAGAAAAATCACCTTGGAAGAGGGCTGCTTCATTTGGCTTGCAAAAATGGTAATCTAGAGCTGGTCCAGTATTTCTTGTTGTGCGGTCTTTCCCTTGAAGATCCCGATGCATCTGGAAAAACACCGTTACTTTTGGCTTCATCCAGCAGAAAAACTGTAAGGTACTTGTTAGAAAAAGGGGTTGATTTTAATGCAAGGGACAATAATGGAAACACGTTAGCTCATCTGGCTGCAGAGAACATGAATGAAACTGATTTTGCTTTGATGTTGGAATATAGTAAGGTAAATAGAGAGTATGGTAAAATCTTTACTTTCAAAAATGAGGATGGTAAGACTCCAAAGGATTTACTAATTATGCATGGGAAAGGTGTTCCCAAGCTACTTGATTTGGTGTAATTTTATGCGGTGTTAAAATGTGTTTTATTAAAATGTAATTAAATTTGTAGCAATAAAATTGATTTGTTTATTTATAAATGTAATAAAAGCAATAAAAAATAAAATCAAGTAAGGTAAAAAAAAATTTTAAAATGCATTTTTTCAAGCTGTTGCAAAAAGCTGTTCTGCCATCAATCACATCATCAAGCTGTTCTCACTCTATCAAAAAAAGATCTAATATTCCGAAATACAAACTCACTTGATGATTTTTTCCCATCTTGGTTCCCACTCTCGTTATAGTATTTCTTGCACGTGTGCTTAAGACAATGAAAGGTTATTTGTTGTACCAGTGAATGATGGTCAGTTAACCTCAAAAACCGCATGTAGTAATCATGATCATGTGCACAGCATGTGTAGTCATCATAACAACTGCAATGTGCAAGTGCAGAAATCTGCATCAATGTCATGAGAACTTGATTTTGAGGTGAAGGTCAACTCATGCTCGAGCTCATTAGATTCGCAATCTTATTGTGTTATAATATATAAGATGCATTTGTTTTGCTTCACTGCAGTTGGAGCCTAACGCTTGTCATCAGAATCAGAAAAGGTATATAGTATTCACCAATTTGTTTTTTATTAACGTTAATTAACGCCTTTTCTACGTAAAGGGCGTATGCAACACCAACGACTATATGAAAAAAAAGCAACAACCTTTTCCTCAGTGTATAACTTCTTCAAAGGATAAATACGCTGCGTGAGTCATGCATCAGCAGTCAACAGATTGTAATATTGCTTTAGATTCCCAAAAAGCATTATATTTAACGTGCATCCAACAGATTCTATTAATTGTTAATTATTGACTTTTTGTCTATTGTTTGTGCAATTTTGTTTTTGTTTTCAGATATACCTTATTAAATATAACAGATACTCTTAATCAGTGACGTTTGTGGTTCTAAAGTTTGGACTAATCGTAAACTAGGAAAAGCTTTTGAAATTCTTATAAGACGATTTTTTCTAAAAAATGACAAAAAATTATACAGATATAAACCATTTTATGGAAGAGTTTTTTGCTGACAAAGAAGTCGCTGCTCTAGTTCTAGAGAGTAGCGAATCTGCATTCTACTCTACTCCACACTGTAAAAATACTTCATTAGAGGTGTTTAGTGATACACATCAAAAGTCAAGGGATTCGTGTAGTGAAAGTTTTAATCTGGTTAAAAAGTCTATTAGTGTTTTATATACTACAAACAACACTGCACTAGAAATTGTAGATGATGATGATGAAATTAAAAACATTTTGGATGAACTGGATGCTCAAGCAGATAATATTGACTACTATACCCCTAATTTACAACCAACGCATGGACTTAATATGTCAAAAAGTGCTAGCAGTGGTGATTATATTTGTTTTTGTGGAAACACTTTTCCTACTGAATTTTCACTAAATTTACATATACAATGTTTTGAAACGGAAAAGGGTGTTATATCTCAACGAGTTTGCAAGCCTCATTCTACCCTTGAGGGAGACTCTAATTCAAAACACAGCTTGAACGCTCAAGGAAAAAAATCAGACCATCTCGAAGGAGCACATTGTGCAAATTCAGGAACTAACAATCAGTGTTACAGTAGTGCCAATCTGAATAACAATCAAGTGCCAGAAGAAACTCTTAATGTCAAAAACGAGTTGACATTTGGAGAAAGAGACAAATTACAAAATTGTTATACTGATGATTCTAATGATAGTTGTGATGACCTTAAAAATGAAACTAAGTTCAATTGCAATTTCTCTAAAGCAGAAAATCATTGGCAAAATGGAATAAAGCTATTTAAATCAGTCAATGGGCATTCAAAATTAAACACTATTCCAAGCAACATTTTACCTCGACACAAAATTAAGACAGAAGTAAATCCAGATTTGGTAGATTTGACCTTTGATCATCAGAACATATTTTCCAAAATTGGAAAGAAAACTAGTGAAGTAATGGGTGAACAAATTAAGCGCAACTTTTTATTGAATCACCATTTGGATACCTCAAAAACACCAGAGTTCTTTTGCATTTGTGGATTAAAGTTTCCTTCAAAAACTATGTTCAAATTTCATGTGGAGTTTTACGAAAAACGAAAATTTATCTGCTCGTACTGCTCCAATCGTTTTGCGACTGCTGGGAATTTAAGCCGTCACTTACGCTTGGAACATTAAGAGGAAAAATGGAATTTTACAAAGATGTTCGTATAAAACGTTCAAACATAATATAAGATCATTATCATCTCCAATCGAAGAAAAAAAATGTCCGTTAGGTTCTAAAACAGAAAACAATTCAAATCAAGGCAACACATTGACCAAAATGACCAGCAATTACAAAAAGTATAATGGTAGGGAACAGAGTGGTTAAATAAATTATTGAAAATGAGCAAAAATTCAAGTACAATCGGTTCAAATTATTTAGCATTATATCAATACACCAAGTTTCCAACACAAGCCATAGCTAAAGTTCCATAAAACAATCAGTAAAACACAAAAAATGTGCACCTATGTCCAAATTGATCAAATCGTTTTGCTTGTAGAGAATTCTCAGAGTTTACAATCCTCAGCCTTAAGCATATGTATTGATTATGTCCAAGTTCAATTAAAGTTCAAGATGGATATAGGAAATTATGACATTTGGGAGCTTTTGTAGTATCAAAACATTGTGAAGACAATAAAGAGTGCAATAACAAGATACAATTCTTTTGTTGTGTCATTGTCACTATTTTAATTTTTCAAAGGTTATCTATGTTCAAAAGTTGGATTACATACTTATTTGACCGAGTCAAGTCCTAGGCCTTTGAAAAATCTTGTGATTTATAAGCATGTACAATAAATTGCGTGATATTTTGCCTGTGAGCATAACCTTTTTCATAAAAGCATAAACATTTTAAAGACTTTATTTGAATTTTAGTCATGTCTGTGAAACTGTGATAAGACAGAAAAGTTTGATATGTGATTCAACATCTATACTATTGAAAGTTTGTGCGATGCTTCCGTAATTCAAGTCCAGGCTTTTGCTGATTAATAAAACTTTTAGCAGACTAAGCGGCTGATATTTAAAACTTGAAAAGCGAAATTGGTCGGGAATAGTGGTCAAATAGTAACCAAAAGTGATAACGCAATTAAAGTTTCTTGAGTATTTTCAAGGCTGTTAAATGGATACTGAACTAAACAGCGGGTTATTCTAATAACTTAAGCATACTAAATACCGAAATATTAGATTTTTTCTAAACCTTGCTTCGCAGATCAACAGAAATTTACAAAAACCATACTTATTATGCATGTGAATATTCTGGTCAGTGTGCCTATTTCACCGCAGTCAAGCCCTTGATAGCAGCAAACAAAAGCGCAATTTTGAATGCATAAATGCATACGGCACTAAATATGAATAATTTTCTAGTCAATTCAAGCTAATTAAAGTTGTCTTGAGTAAAATTGACTACGCTGCATATCTTTATAAAGCCTAGTGCTTCCATTTTCCCTTTTATTTAAACAATTCTTCAATAAAGTTGAAGCTTTTCCTTAGCCTTAGTGTTCTTTATTTTTAAACCCCAATTTTAGTTGAATTACCAAATAAGGTTCTTTGATTTCTCACAACTTCTCGAAAATGTTTTACAAAATAATTTATTTAAAGATCAGTATATTACTTTTCATTTTTCTTTTTAACTAACAAAAACCTTTAAATAGTAAGCAAGCTAGTCCAAGCTATAAAACTGATATATATTTAAAAGAAGTGCTTGTCCAGATAAGTGCCGGGGGAGAAGGTATGTATAAAGTATTTTTTTCTAAATAGATTATTAATTCTGGACATGGAAATAGTCATTGTATTTGTATTTTGTACACACTTTTTGCAGGAAATTTTTAAATATCAGACTTTGTTACGGAGCTCGAAGTTTTATATCACTTGATCAGGTTTGCAAAGATTTTTGCTAAATTCCCGTGGATCAGAGAGAGAATTTTGGGATTTTTTGGATGTACATACACACTCTCCCGGATTAAATAAAGAAATAGTCTTGCTTAGAGTATTGCAAGCAAATTTAAATACAACAATAAGCTGACAAGCTTTAAAATCCAACTGTCCATTCTAAAACAATTTCAACATGTCAACTCATGTAATTGATGCAAACTTTGTTTGCGCTTGTGGATTCAGCTTTCCTACAGAAGAAACATTAAATATGCACATACAATTTTTTGAATTGGAAAAGAGTTTGCAGTGCAAGTTGTGCCACAAAAAATACAAAAGCCGACTAATGTTACACAAGCATATTAAGGCAAAACACAATGTACGAGAGTACCAGACAAAACAAATAACAGCCCACTTCCCTATCGACTCTGGAAAACTTGGTTCTTCTTATGATATAAACTGCAACGTGCCAAGACAAGGAATATAATATGAGCAAAATTCGACATTTGGAGCAAGAGTTTTACTCAATCGGTATTAAATTGAAAGGAAACCCGTTCATAAAGAAATTTAAATAGGATACTTTCAAATAAAAAAGAAGATT
Source organism: Entomobrya proxima (assembly GCA_029691765.1). NCBI lineage: Eukaryota > Metazoa > Arthropoda > Collembola > Entomobryomorpha > Entomobryidae > Entomobrya > Entomobrya proxima. Next base: position 26,139,445 of record CM056169.1, read on the forward strand.
CATTCAGAGGCTTATCAACAAATGGAACGTAATATCAAAATGGATCACTGTCTGGATGCTTCTAGGATCTCAGAAGGAAATTATTGTAGATTTTTGCTTGCCAAAGGTTTCTGAGAACGGAGTAAACCCAAATATTAAGAACCAATTTGCTTCATAATAAGAACAAGCTTTACGCGAATAGTTAAACAAAAGAAAATGTTCAAGTTGAAACCTCGTAAAACCAGAATATGTAAAAACATTTTAATAACAATTGACAATAATTTGTGATAATAGAAGAAATATTGTTAGAATAATACTTGTTAGAAAGTTATAATACAAATATTAGATGGAAGATTTCAACTTTACTTTCTGTGGCTGGAATTCACAATGGAATACATGGGTCTAACATTAGTATTTGGAATTTTTGTATGTTAATTTATTGTTAGCATTGCAATACTTCTACATCCTCAGATTCATTGTGCATAATCAAAGAATAAAGTTTATGGGTACATTTATAAAAATGGTGAATTTTTATAACGTTTTTCCTTACCTTTGCACGTTAACGCAGTGCACAAGCATCATCGCAGGCATTTTATTAAAATCTGAGACTTTTATATCATCAAACAGAAGAACGATAGAGTACTTGAAAAAAAACTCGTTTTATATGACATGGGCAAAGCTGGAAACGTACTTGGCAAACAATCTGAATGCATAAAACATAAACGAACATTTTTTTTTGTTTTTCTACTAAAGTTTAGTAAGGGAAATAGCGATTACGGTAATATACTTACTGTTAAAGACGACTAGACTCGTAAGGATTTACTAACTCAGAAAATGGACACATTTTCTTGCTCTTTCCTCCTTTTCGATGCCGGAAGGTTTATATTTATAATTTAGGTTGAGAATGCTCTCAGCATTTTCGACCAGGGTTTCCAAAAGATCCAATATTTCCAAATTTCTGGACTACCTATTTTTTCTCATATTTTGTATACTATCAGAGTACTCAGTCTCATTAAAATAGTTCATTTTCCTATGCTGTAGTAAAAACAAAAAAATGATTTCCTATGCCAATGCATAATGATCAATTCATTTCATGTAGAATACAACATGCAAGCACACACATGAGCCAAGCTCGAGCTCACTATAATACCGTTCCCTAAACCTATATAAAGAAAGCATTAGTCATTTCACTTTACCTCAGCCATAGCCCAACTCTAACGACAAAAATGTTTGTTTTAGTTTTCTTGAAATTGTACTCCAGGTGTTGCATTTAAAGAATATCCCTAATTATAAGAATGTCCCTCAATATAATACCAGATTCTGCTGATTTATTGCAATAAAGTACTTTTTAGGTCAGTTATAAGATTAAATTCTCCTGATATACGGCACAATTTATATAAACTGCCATTTGGAGTTGTACACTTGAGTATCATCATGAACATTTGACTTCTGGAAGGGCTCGAGCTCACCATAATACCGTTCCCTGAAATTGCATTTAAAAAGCATAATTTATTTTCTTCGTTTCATCTTGAGCCTCCTTCTTGCAACAAAATATGGTTTTTAGGCTTCTCAAAATTGTATTTTAGGTATTTTTAAGACTAGTAAATACTTTATTAATTCTATTGATTAAAGCAGCTGACCTAGCTAATATAGCACATTATATGCATTGCCGTGACAAGATATCACTACGTTTCTTTTTTTACTCACGTAATTTTAGGACAACCGCAAATATTCCTGGATAAATGCTTCGAGACCCTCATAAAGCAGTAATGAGCTGATGGAGAAAGAGTGATATTTTTTGGGTTTCGGGTTCATAAAAAGTGTTGCAAGGTTTTCTTTAAATTATTGAAAGATTGTCTACTGCTTGCGCTAGAATGTTCTCATGTGCTACTTAACAAAATATATTGGATGAAGCTCGGGCGGGATCAGTATTTCGCTGAAAGTCAGCAAGTTAGCAAGAAATTAAAACTCAACAATATATTATATGACTGGATAATTGCTTTGAGATATTCACACAACAGTAATGAATAAAATAAGGTAGGGATACTTTTAAGGCTTTAAAAATATTTTAGATGAATATTTCGAAAAAAAGTTCTTCGTTAATTTGGGTAACTTGAATGTAACAACTAAAACTGTTTTATAGTGTTACCAATGTAATCAGTAGGTCATTGAAATTGTACACAAATCATTGATTTGATAGCAAAAAAGTAAAAATATATGCAATGCCTAGCAAGTGCAATTCGTGTAATAACGAAAAAGACGATGACAAGGATGTTGGTACTTTGGTATTATTAGTGTCTGAGTGGCTCTAATGATTTGAAAATAACTGCTTGCGTGTTCTGGAATTCTCATCAAAAGTCAACAATTTGTGCAGTAATAAAGTTAAGTGCATGCAGCGTTGTGCAGCTGCAAACAGCACAATCCAGAAAATTGTTGAAGATGACCAAATTAAAACCATTTTGGTGAAATGAAAACAGCCTAAAAGTGTAAGATTAAACCACTATTTTTAGCAGCCAGTGTAGACAACCAACATCCAAAACTCCGAGTAGTGATAACTACATTTGTATTTTTGATTACCCATTTCTTAATTTTGTACTATATAATCTGAAAGAATCATGTAAAATCAAACAACTACACAAATCTCAGCATCGCTACAGAAATATTAATATACACTATCAAGAATCTTTAGAGTTAGTGTAATTTTACCTTATTCCGTCGGTAATGTGCCAATTTCTAAAACTTGGTAGTAGATAATTGTAAACTGAAAAAGTGGATTTAGTCCATGATAGTGGTCAAAAACTGATCAAACGGATAATGCATATATTCTTCGAGTATCTTCAAGGCTGTTAAATAAATATTCAATAAAAGCGGGTTTTGCTAACACCATTTACTATATAATGCTCAATTAGACGCGACATGCAAGTATTAAATTTTACCTAAGTTTTGCTTCTACAAACGCCAAAATTATTATGCATGTGAATATTATGATCAGTGTACTTGCTCTACCGCATGCAACAACCTTGAATGCAAACGAAACTGCAATTTTGATGTGCATATTGCACTAAATAATAACACGTGCAATAATGTGCACTTGACTTTAACACGCTAATCAATCTAGGTTAATTTTAATAATCTTGAGTAATTTTGACGCGGCTGCATTTTTGTATAAAACCAAGCGGTTTCGTTGTTTGTTTCTTTATTTCTATAATTCTTTTGATAAAATTGTAGCTATTTTGTATTATTTTTTTTATTAACTATATAGTTGCGTTACCGTATACAGTTCTATGATTCTCACGACTGCCCAAGTTTTTTCAAAAATATTTTGATTTAGTTCAAGATTACTATATTATTTCCTAAATTATTTTAAGTATAATATGTGAAGCATTTTAGTCGTGTCTAGATAACAGTTGGGGAAAAGGCATATCTAATTTTAAAGCTCCAGAACTTAAATAGACATTAATTCTTCAATGTGTGTCCGTGATTTCAGACACAAAATTTGATAAGCTCTTTCAAGAAAGTAAGAAAACTATTCTGGTAAGGAATTGTATACAATTTTTGTATTAATTTTTAGATTTTGAATTTTCTGGTGTAAACTGATTTAAAGTTGAGTTTTTTAAAACTGTTTACAGTTTTTGTTTTGCCCAAAACCGGTGGATGTGTGAGAATCTCTACTTTTGGATTTTTAAACCAAAATTGCAGGATTTCAGGATATATTTTTGTTAAAATCTTGCTAGCCATTTGAAGTGTATCGATAAGCTTTTAAATCCAATCTGGGCTTTTAAGCGTATTCACAATTTTAAAATGTCGGCTGGTGTAATTGATGCTATTAACTTTGTTTGCGATTGTGGATTCAGCTTTCCTACAGAAGAAACACTAAATATGCACATACAGTTTTTTGAATTAGAAAGAAGTTTGCAGTGCAAGTTTTGCAACAAAAAATACAAAAACAGACTAGCGTTACACAAGCATATTATAGCATTACACGGTATTTATGAATATAAGACAGTAGCATCAACAGCGGACAATTCAATGGAACCTGGAACCCGTGATAAAACTTATGATCTAATAAACCACCACATTTCAAAACAAAATCTAATATGTGATAAAGAGTTGACATTTGGTGACAGAGATAATAAGCTGGTAAATTTTTGTAGTAGTACCTTAAGTAATGGTGGTTGCGAATTTACATCCAACAATCAAGGAACTAAGCAGAATAAAAAAGGAAACAGCAAACTATTGAAGCTTCATAAAAATGAGAATGGGTTTGTAAACATTAAAGTTGATAAAAGCGTTCTACCCATTCCTCATCACATTAAAACGGAAGCTATTCATAAAGAAATTACAAATAAACTGGGTTCAAATAAAATGAAGATACATTCAGCCGCTTATCAACAAATTGAACGTAACATTAAGATGAGTCACTACTTGGATGCGTCTCGGATACCAGAAGGAACGTATTGCTGCTGTGGGAAGAAATTTCTAACAAAAACCCTATTCAAATTACATTCGTCATTTTATGAAAGACGTCAAGTTATATGTCCCATTTGCTCCGATCGTTTTGTTACGACAGGTGGTCTAACACGCCACATAAACTTGGAACATAAGCCCACGATGGATCGTTTTAAATGATTCCGTGATGCTTGTATGAAAACGTAGCTTGGTAGTTTGTATTATTTTTCATTGCCAGCTCACGGTTTTTGGGTACAAAGTAAGGTTAATTTTCAAGTAAATATTTCCTTCAATTTATCACTAAATGAAATGTTTACGCAAACGTTTGAAATATGTATACCAAATAAATGTGAAACACTTATTTATTTTTCACACCATCACAACGCGTGATAAAATATGTAAATAATCATTTATTTGCAGATTTGAGAGTAATTTTGTAATAAAACTAGTTATAGTAAAAGTGCCAGACGGCATTGTCTACTTAGTTTTCTGTAGCTTGAATCTTATATTTTCAATATATATGCAACATTATAAGAAACGGACAAACTTTAGTGAAATCTGGAATTTAATATAGCTTAATGTATTGTAATGGTTTTGAACCATGAAATCATGCAAGGACGAAGAATAAGGTGTTTGGGTACATATTTTCGTACTCAACAATGAAATTTTGTAACTGTTTTCCTTGTTTGTGCACGGTGCACATGCATTATCCCAGACATTCTTACAATTGAAATCCGAGCCCTTTAGACACGAAATAAAAGTTAATTTTGAGAATATAATGCACTTCAAAGTGCTCAAAGAACTATTAGATCGTTTACAATTTAGCAATAAACTATTACACGTGGCTTAATCCAGAAATACTGCAAGGTGCTTGGAGAACGAATATTTCAATGTCACGGACAAAACCGGGAATTCTCAAGCTCTGGTTGTAAAAAGTTGAAAACTAAATTTTTTATACGAAATTGAGAAAAGTACAACATAATTACGGCAATATTTATATTTGAAAAAGCAAAGATGGCCGGAGTCCATGGGTTTAACTAATTAGGCAATAAACACTTGCTTCCCAGTGGTGGTTTTAATTTTTTAACAACGCCTGCAGCATTTTAAATTGTAAACAGAAACTCTTTGAAACTAGTAAATAAAGACAAAATAAATAAAATTCTAAAAATTATGAGCTATTTTTATTTTTTATTCTGCAGCTACTTGTTCAAAAAGCTATTATTTTATTTTATAATTGACTGGTGTTTTTATAACAGGCTAATTACCTGAATAATACCGAAAATCATAAAAAAATATTGTTTTTCTTCAAAGTTCTACTAAAACTAAAACAAGTGACTATGCCAGTGTGTCAAATCGAGTTTTTTACGCAATTTGTCACAAGGAAATCTATGGTTAGATTTGTAAATGAGTTTTATTTTATTGAGAGATTTTATTTAAATGAGAGACAAGTTTTATTGAGAAAATGAAACATGTGTTGTTTGGTTTTGCAGTGTGTCGTTCTAGTATATCCAATTAAACATTCAATATTCAAAACTCACACAAATTCCTGGGTAACCTTATTTTTTCCATATGTATCCATTTAGATTGCAGTTTCATTAAAAAAGAAAGCATTAGTCGTTTCATTTTACCTCAGCTAGACCCTAACGACAAAAATGTTTGTTTTAATTTTTTGGAAATTGTATTCTATCTAGGTATTGCATTTGAAGAATGTTCTTTTTTCTTTATGTCCCTCAATATAATACTCCAAATTCGTATTATTTATTACAATAAAGTACTTTTTAGGTCAGTTATACGAATCAATTCGCTTGATATACGGCACAATTTATATGAACTGCCATTTGGAATTGTACACTTGAGCATCACCATGAACATTTGACTTCTGGAAGAGCTCGAGCTCACCATAATTCGGTTCTCTGAAATTGCATATACTAAGCATAATTCATAGTCTTCGTTTCATCTTGAGCCTCCTTTTTGCAACAAAATATATTTTTTAGGTTTCTCAAAATTGTATTTTAGATATTTTTTAATACTTACCAGTATTTTATTAATTTTATTGATTAAAGCAGCTGACCTAGCTAATATAAATAGCACATCATATAAATTACCGTGACACGATATTATCACTACGTTTCTGCTTTTACTCGTAAAGACTATAGGGAAAACTGATAAATTTTAGGAAAACCCCAAACATTCCTGGATAAATGGTAAGACACTCATAAAGCAGTAATGAGCTGACAGAGAGAGAGTGATATTTTTGGGATTTTGGGTCATAAAAGTTGTTGTAAGCTTTTCTTTAAATTATTGAAGGATTTTCTACTACTGGCGGTAAAATGTTCCAATGTGCTACTTAACAAAACATATAGGATGAAGCTCGGGCGGTATCAGTATTTCGTTGAAAGTCAGCAAGTTAGCAACAACTTAAACTCACAGTGGAAACATAGTATGAAGCGGCGAATAACTGCTACGACGTTAACCATTTTGTTCAGAGTTTTTTGGATTTGATGAGATTGCTACTTTGCCTATTGAAATGTCTGACACTAGTGTGTCTATTGACTTTGAAAATTGCGGAATTTGACAAACTCTTGTAGTAGTACAATTGTTTAGGTTCATCGATAAGCTATTTAAGATATAGCTGTTGCTTTAACATCCATTCACAATTTCGACATGTCGAAAGGCGTGGTTGATGAAGGCTTTGTTTGCGCTTGTGGATTCAGCTTTCCTACGGAAGAAACACTAAATATGCACATACGGTTTTTTGAATTGGAAAAAAGTTTGCAGTGCAAGTTTTGCCACAAAAAATATAAAATCCGATTAGCGTTACACAAGCATATTTTAACTTCACACGGTATTCAAGAGTATAAGACAAAACATTCAACAGCCGACATTAGACATTTCTACTAAACCTGAAACACTTGATTATGTATATAAGCTAAATTTCCAGGTGTCAAAACCAAAGTTAAAATGTGATAAAAAGTTTACATTTGGTGATTGAGATAAAAAAAACTGGAAATCTTTTCTTTGTAATGGTATTTCAGATTGTGGTATTGTGAATTTACATCCTACGACCAAGAAATTTTTTGCAGTGATAAAAATAATAATAAAAGAGGGGATAAAAAACTATCTAACTTATGTGGTGACAACTAAAGTTGATAAAAGCGGTTTACTTAATCTGCATCAAATTAAAACAGGAACCGTACCAAAGGAATTACCCAAATAGCAGCAAATTTAAAACATCTTTCTTGTGAGACTTTTACAAATAATACATGAATTTCTTTTAGAAAAATTGGAACTTTTACCTATCTCCTTCTGGATTCCAAACAATCCAATATTCAAAAATTCCTGGACTACTTTAATATCTTTCTTATTATGTATCCTATTATATGTCATTAAAATAGTTCATTTTCTTATGCTTTAGTAAAGCAAAAAATAGGTTCCTTTGCCAATGAATAATAAAATAATAATCAATTCGCCTCGTATAAAATACAACATGCAAGCATACATATGAGCATTTGACTTTTCAGCGAGCTCGAGCTCACTATTAGTCCGTTTCATGAAACTCTATGTAAAAAGTATTAACCGTTTGACCTCACCTCAGCTATAGCCTAACTCTAACAAAAAAATGTTTGTTTTAGTTTTCTGGAAATTGTATTTTAGGTATTGTGTTTAAAAAGGATAAATTTTTTATTTATTTTATTGATTAAAGCTGCTAATATGGAGCATTAAATGCATTAACATAATTCACTGCTTTTCTGCTTTTACTCACTCACGTAAAGAGTGTAGTGAAGGATAACGTAAAAAATATTAGGAAAAACGGCAAATACTGCCTGGATATTTGCTGAGACATTCATAGTGTACCGTATACCGTAGTGAGCAGACAATGCTATTTTTTGGTTTTGCGGTCACAAAAATGTTCCAAGGTTCACTTGATATAAATTATTGAGCGATAGCATACTATTTTCACTAGAATGTTCTCATGTGCTACTTTTCAAAATATTAAAGATAAAGATTTGTGCAAAATAAGTTCGCTTAGAAGTCAGGAACTTAAACGTTGGCAATGTTTCTGTTTCTGTGACACTCATGTGACCAGTATTTCACTAAAATTTGTCAAACGCTAGCATCTCAACAAAATCAAAATATACGTAGGTACATGCAAAATGGCTAGCAAGTATAAAGACATTAATCATTTCATGCAAGAATTTTTTGCAGATAAGGAGGTAGTTATCTGGGCGTCTGAAATGTCTGAATCGGACAATAATAGGTCTAATGATTGTAATAATAACAATGCTTACGCGTTTACTGATTCCAATCAAAATTCAAGCGATTCTGGGTCAAGTGTTAATAAGCCCAGCAGCGTTTTGCTCACTGTGAATAATACTGAATTGGAAATTGTTGAAGACGACGAAATTGAAAACATTTTGTCTAAATTAGATACTCAGCCTAAGATTGAAGAAAAGACCACGGCTTTGCAACCAAAACATGGTTATGATGTGCACAAAAGTGGGCAAAGTGATAATTACATTTGTTTCTGTGGTTACACCTTTCCTACAAAGTACTCACTGAATTTGCATGTACAATATTTTGAACCAGGCGACGGAATAAAGTGCCCGGTTTGCAACAAGAAATTCAAATTTCATTCAGCACTTAATAAGCGGAAGCACGCAGATTCCTACTTGAAGTTTGCTACTGCGAAGTTTGCTACTCAATGTTTGCTACCTGCGAACTTTCCTACCTGCGAAGTTTGCCACTCGCGAATTTTACTACCCGCGATGTTTACTACTCGCGAAGTTTGCTATCTATGAAGTTTACTACACCACGAAAAATGCTACTTAATTTTTTTTGTCATCACTAAGATGATGAAGTAAGACGTAAGTAATAAGATGAAATTAGAAGGTAAGTCATTTCTTGTATAGCTATCATTAGGTCGTTTATTAAATGCACAGAGTCGAGTGGTCGGTTAATGAAGCGCTTAAAAACTTTCACTTCTTATTTGCAACTATTTTAATAATCAGAACTTTAGTAGCAATGTCAGCAAATTCATGATTTACAGCTTGGTTGGCCCTTGAGACGTTCTAAATTTACATGCTAAGTTTGTCTTACACACAAAATAATGTACAAGCTAATTAATTCCATGTTTTTAGTAAGTTTGTATACACAAAAACTTACAAAATATTATTTGTTATTTTCTTGAATCGTGTTTGAAAATTCCAAATAATACTAACTATACACATTAATTTTAATACATTTGAAAAAGTCAACTAAGCATTGTTTTGTTTTTAAACTCCATTTACAAACCCTCCCGTGGATAGTAAACTTACAATACTTTCATTGTTGTTTCTGTTAACAAACCTCTGAACCTTGAATGAAAAAGTTACAATGGAGCGTATGAGCTTATATATCTGACTTTTTGTTGACGGACCACTTTATGCATATGCTATATCTATATGCCATATAATAAATCATACCTATATTTGTAATTACTTACCTTCATATTTTGTCTTACTATTTACGTCTTAATTCATCATCTTAACGTTGATAAAAAAATTAAGTAGCATATTTCGTGGAGTAGTAAACTTCATAGATAGCAAACTTTGCGAGTAGTAAACATCGCGGGTAGTAAACTTCGCGAGTAGTAAACTTCGTAGGTAGGAAAATTCGCAGGTAGCAAACATTGAGTAGCAAACTTCGCAGTAGCAAACTTCAAGTAGGATTCTTCGTGGACCCTTAATAAGCATCTTCAAACAAAAAAACACACATGCCAAGAAAACAAAGACCATTTACAAGCCAACATTTCTAAAACCTCGGAAATTCATTATGCTGATACCTCCGATCTTAACTCCAATGGCGTGATCAAAAAAAATTTTGATGTCGGTGACGAGTTCACTTTTGGGGATATAGATGCTTTGGAAACTTCTTGCACAGGTATTGTCAGTGATTACCTTTGTGAATTTAAAAACATAACTAATTGCAATCAGAAGTCTCCCAAAGCCGAAAACTATCCAAAGGAACACAAAACTCCAATTCAAACTGTAAAGATCTATCAGAAACCAAATGGCACGACTACAAGCAACATTTTACAGCAACTTAAGGCAAAATCTGCTGTAGATGTGGTTGATCTAACCACTGAGGATGAAACATGTATCTCTGACACTGAAAATACTGCTGCTATTCTAGCAACTAATCAACCTCTTCAGCGCAACTTAATAGTAAATCACTATTTGGATGTTTCAAAAAATCGGAGAGAAAATTACTGCACTTGTCTCAAGTGTCCAACAAGACAGATTTTACAGCTCCATACGGCGTTTTATAAACAACGGAAATTTATCTGCGCATATTGCCCTAATCGTTATTGTAGGGTTGGTTCTTTGAAACGTCATGTATTGTTGAATCATATTAAGAAATAAATGAATTAGTACCCCCACCGCAATGAAACCCAACAACGGTTATCATTCATACAATTTAAAGAAGGAAGACGCCAATAGTTACTCAAATTTATATTTTGACATCAAAAGCATGTTAACAATTTATAGCATGCTATTATCAACTTGAAACATAATTACATATTATTGTTCACCACTCACAACCAAGAGCTTACAAATGCTCACATAAATTATCAATATATTTCAAAGCAATAAAAGTGTCCCTAGTCCCTAGGCAGTTGAATTGCATATTAGGGCAAAGTACCACGTTAAAAATGTGAAACAATGTGTAAAATGTTGTTTAACATAAAATAGTCGTATGATAAGGGAATTAGTTTGTGTATCTACAAATAAGTATAAAAACAAAAATTATGGTTTCGAGTGTTTATAAGACTAGCTTTAAAAGATAATTGTTGAATTGTGCGTAATAGATTTCCTTAAGAAAGATATTGAGTAAAGCGTTGGTGGAAGGTAAGACTGTTGATTAAGATGTGATGTGGTGTGATATGAATATACTGTGATGCTTTTCTTCTGTAAGATCAATGTCTCATTTTCAAAATGAGAATTTTATCCTTAAAATGTGTAAAATGGCAAAACATGCTCACTAATTTGTTTATTGTTTAAAACCATTTTTCCTGATTTGTCGTTAAACGTCTTTATTTGATGCACATGTTACAAATATAAAGGTATACGTTTGCAAAAGATAAGATGTAAAAAAGACTTGTAAGGATTAAGGTTTGTGATTTAAAGCATTGTACCTCTACCTGTAATACACGCATACGTTTAAGGACAAATAAAAATCATTAAACTGTCTGTCTTGAAGAATGTTTGCAAAGACATGTCTTAACTTTCCCAGAGTTTTATTTTTAGGCTACGAGCATGAGTATTCGTTGCGTTTTCTATCCTTTCAAAATATGTTCTGGTTATCAACAACTGATTGCAGTCTTGGTACGGATTCTAGTCAAATTTCTAAAGTTCTAAACTTTATAGTTCGTGTAAAGACAGTGTTAATTTTTCACTACGTTATAAATTCAGCTTTTTTGAATGAAGGTGGACACAAGGATCTCAGTACGAGCCATGCTACCATATAAAATAAAACGTTTACCATACACAAGAGCGCGGGACGCCATTGTTCGGTACCGTTTGCAAAAAAAGAATATTCAGTTGTAATGATAGAAGGAAACGTCAATTGGCGTTAAAATATTTTACTCATAAACTCGTTCCAATCCATGAAAGCGTCAAAACCTTTCTGCATATCACGAGAAGACCCAGTAAACTGCACATGTGTGCCAGGTTTTGGCCTATAGCTCCAACTCCTGAAATGAAAAAGCACACCAACTCCAAACAGAAAGATGCAACTAAGGTAGGAAAACGCTTCGTCTCTGCTTCCTAATAAAACCAAATAAATTCAAGACGGAAGTTTTGTAGTGTTTACGACTTATTATTCTCTATTCACACAATCTCATTGCTTTAATATCCACACCTCTGACGTACAATTCTATAAATGTCATGATGCAAAATTACTCATAGTTTAATTGGTGGTAGAGGTAGAGCAAGAGCATAATAAATTAGCAATGATTTTCCAGTTCGTCACCATGCAAGTGAACTCTAGTTCACATGACGTCAATAATGATACTTGAATCCATTTTTACTTGGGCTTTTCTACTGCACCTTGCCAAATCAATATTTGGGGATGCTGGTCCAGATTTCAAAGCCCAATCTAAAATTTCTCCAAATCTATTCACAAAACTGGAAAAGGGTGAAAGCATCAACATTTTGGTTAGTTTTACGGATGGAACAAAACAGGCTCTTGACGAAGTATCTTCATTACGCATAAGCGATCGTGGCCAGAAAGCTCAAGCTGTGTACAATTCACTGTTGGCTAACGCTGAAAAGTCTCAGGCTGGAGTTGAAACTCTTCTTGAGTCAACTTCTCGCAGTGCCGGAACTTACTTTAAGAAGTTCTGGATTAGTAACCAGGTTTGGGTAAAGGACGCAGATCTCAAGACAGTTCGAATGTTGGCAGAAGACCCACAAGTGGCAAATGTCAAGGAGGAGCCAGTAGCACATCTAATCCGTGGCGAAGACGCGGAAAGTGTGGGACAGAAGGGACCTCCGCCACCAGAGGGTACAATTCAATGGAACATTAAACGCATTCAAGCTCCGGAAGCGTGGGAGGAAATTGGTGGCAAAGGAGAAGGCGTGGTTGTGGGGTTTATTGACTCGGGTGTCTCGCTCACGCATGATACTCTACGCGACAACTTTCTGGGTGACTATGGCTGGTTGGATGGCATTTATGGAAAGCCGGAACCGTACGATGATTCTACGCATGGAACACACGTAACGTAAGCAACAGCACAAGTATTTATCTAAACAATCATGTTCTCAAAATCGTTTAATTAATAGCGGGATAGCTGTTGGCAGCAAAGGAATAGGAGTAGCTCCAGGAGCAAAATGGGCAGCTTGCCACGCATGTGATATTGTCAATTGTCGTGCCAAAGCGCTGCTTGATTGTGGCGAATTCTTTGTCTGTCCCACGCTTGTTAATGGCACAAATCGGGACTGCTCCAAAGCTCCGCACATAATTTCCAATTCCTGGGGTGGTCCCGGAGAGGACTATGATGGGATTATAGCAGCCTGGAGAAGTGCTGGCATTATCCCGGTGTTTGCTATTGGCAATGGACCACCGTCTGGTTGCAAAACAGCAACGTATCCCGGAAGACATCGTGACGTGATTGGCGTCGGTAATGTGAACATGGAGAACACCACGGATGACACACTTTCACAAAAAGGACCCACTGATGACGGAAGAATCAAGCCGGATTTGGCAGCCCCAGGGATTTCGATATATTCGGCGATAGGAGATACTATTGGTAATTTGCCAGACAACGCATATGCACATAAGCACGGTACGAGCATGGCATGTCCTCACGTCGCAGGCGTTATTGCACTTTTACTGTCAAGAGACACCAGCTTGACCTATGAGCAAGTGAAGGACTATTTATTTAAGAATTCGGATCAGGAAAGCATGAAGGAGCCGGTGCGTTTAGATCCACCCGTTTGGAGATGTGGTACCGTCATAAACGGAACAATGGTCTGGCCCAACAATCATTATGGTTATGGTTTAGTAAATGCGTACGCTGCTGTCAAGGCACAAACTTTAAACATGATGGGAAATAAAACGACGTAGTTGCAGATGTAGTGTATTTTTTGGCGGTCAAATTTTTATTTGGAAACAAATTTTTTTTATAGATATAATAATTAGATTTTTAATAGAAATAATTTGTTTAAACGATAAATTAAGGTAGAATCGTTAATTAGTATTTTATCTCATTTGCATATACTTGATATTTATATTTTTGTAAAACATAGTCCTTAGACTTCGTTAACAAACGCCCACAATCCAAACTGATCATTCATATTGCATGTGGTTTCTGAAATAACTTTTTTATCGACAATTTTTGCGCACAAACCTATTTTGCGATGCATGAGAAGAAACTGTTGCTCAGTAGCGTCAAATATCTGATCCCAAATCATCCATTGTTCTTCCAGTTCTTCACATGGGTTAAAGGAAATAGTTCCATCAACGCTCACCAATAGACACTTTTCCCCACTTTCATTCAAACTTGCGTTGGAGTAAGGTGCGGAGATTGCATAGCCTCCTTCTGTCCGTCCAGGAGTAAAAGCAAGTTTTTCCAAAGGAGTGATTGCGTCATTATATTTTGGACAAGGAAAAACTGTTATACCATCTGAACCTTTAAACTGGTTTGTTGCACGAACGCACCCCTGGTCTCCAATATTTGCTAATGCTCTACCACTTCTAACACACCGATCCCTAAAGCAGTGCTGTGAAATATGGTTCGTGTTATTCAGAGACAACAGATAAACTACTGTATTAACATTGCATTAAAGTTACTTACCATTTTACTCCCACATGGAGTTTTATCTACCGTTCGAATTGTCTTGTTTTTAAAGAGTCGTCTTCATACCAAAAGCAATTTACAAATGAGCATACGTCAGAATCCTACGTACAATAATGTGGTATTGTTAACATTTTTCAAAATGAATGAATACATTTTGAATGTATATAAATTATTAAAACGTACATTTTTCACGAAAACATCAATGCCCGGTAAGCCTTGCTGACACTGCTGTAGTCTTGATGGCACGCGAACAAATTCAAGTCTGGATACGGGATTATCAATTCGATGCAAACAATTTGCCTTCTCAGATCTGCGAAATATATGCGCATACACTCATTTTGATCTTAGTTTTACCTTGAAAATAAATTTTAAGCATCAGTTAAACATCTACTATTTATTTACCTAATAAAATCACCAATCAACCGGTTGCTACACGAAGAGAAAAAATATTGTTTTTGTCGATGATCAGAGTAAGTCATGATATAGTCTTTTTCTGTACACCCTCCAGGAATATTTTTGTCATCATCATGATAAACGCCAAGTCTATTCGAAATATTTGGAAATTATTCTAACATCTCTGATGAAAGTACAAAATTGCGAGAAAAACTTACATGTGTCTAAGCTCGTGACTCATTTTCAAAATGAGAATTTTGTCCTTAAAATGTATAAAATGGCAAAACATGCTTACTGATTTGTTTGTTGTTAAAACCATTTTTGCTGATTTGTCGTTAAATGTCTTTATTTGATGCACATGTTACAAATATAAAGGTATACGTTTGTAAAAGATAAGATGTAAAAAAGACTTGTAAGGATTAAGTTTGTGATTAAAAGCAATAGACGCATTGTACCTGTACCTGTAATACACTCCTACTTTTAAGGACAAATAAAATTATTAAACTGTCTGTCTTGAAGAATGTTTTTCAAATGCATATATTATTCAAAGGCATGTCTTAACTTTCCCCAGAGTTTTATTTTTAGGCTACGAGCATGAGCAATGAGCATTCGTTACATTTTATATCCTTTCAAAATATGTTCCAGTTATCAAAAACTTTGATACTCTCTTATTTATTTGCTGCACACATAAATTTAATGCTTGTTACAATATGCTACCTGCAAACATTGGCAGCACTATTTTGATTATTTAATTTTGGAAAGGATCATAAACAGTGTTTAAAATCTATGGTATCCAGAAAAAAAACAATAACCTAAATGCTGGTTAGCATTTTATCATATCATCAGATTTTGCACAATGTATCATCATCTCTCGTCACCCGATCTATTCTCACTGATAATTGCAGTATTGGTACGGATTCCAGTCAAATTTCCAAAGTTCTAAACTCCATAGTTCGTGTAAAGACAGTACTCATTTTTTACTACGTTATAAATTCAGTTTTTCTGAATGAAGGTGGACAGAAGGATCTCAGTACGAGCCATACTACCATATAAAATAAAACGTTTACCATACACAAGAGCGAGACGCCATTGTAGAAGATAACGTCATTTGGTCTTAAAATATTTTACTCAAAAACTCGTTCCATTTCATGAAAGCGTCAAAAACTTTCTTTCTGCAGATCACGAGAAGACCCAGTAAACATGTATGCCAGGTTTTGGCCTGCAGCTCCAACTCCTCAAATGAAAAAGCACACCAACACCAAACAGAGAGATGCAACAAAGGTAGGAAGACGCTTCTATGCTTCTTAATAAAAACAAATAAATTTAAGAAGGAAGTTTCACGGATTTTATGACTTATTCTTCTCTTTGCACACAATTTCATTGTACTCATATCCACTTCTCTGACGTACATCCACGAGGACGTCATGTTGCAAAGTTAATCATGTAAAGTTAGTGATAGAGCATAATAACATTTACTTTCCAGTTATTTGCCATGCAAGTGAAGTCTAGCTCACACGATACTAAAAATGATATTTGAATCCATTTTTACTTGGGCTTGCCTACTGCACCTTCCCAAATCAATATTTGGGGACGCTGGCCCAGATTTTAAAGTCAAATCCAAAATTTCCCCAGATCTGTTCTCAAAATTGGAAAAGGGTGAAAACATCAACATTTTGGTTAGCTTTGCGGATGGAACAAAACAGGCTTTTGACGAAGTATCTTCATTACGCATAAGCAATCGTGGCCAGAAAGCTCAAGCTGTGTACAATTCACTGTTGGCTAACGCTGAGAAGTCTCAGGCTGGAGTAGAAACTCTTCTGGAATCAACTTCTCGCAATGCGGGAATTCATTTTAAGAAGTTTTGGATTAGTAACCAGGTTTGGGTAAAGGACGCAGATCTTAAGACAGTTCGAATGTTGGCAGAAGACCCACAAGTGGCAAATGTCAAGGAGGAGCCAGTAGCACATCTAATCCGTGGCGAAGGCACGGAAAGTGTGGGAAAGAAGGGACCTCCGCCCCCAGAGGGTACAATTCAATGGAACATTAAACGCGTTCAAGCTCCGGAAGCGTGGGAGGAAATTGGTGGCAAAGGAGAAGGCGTGGTTGTGGGGTTTATTGACTCGGGTGTCTCGCTCACTCACGAGACACTGCGCGACAACTTTTTGGGTGACTATGGCTGGTTGGATGGCATTTATGGAAAGCCGGAACCATACGATGATGCTACTCATGGAACACACGTAACGTAAGCAACAGCACAAATATTTGTTTAAAATAAAACATGGTAATCATGTAGTAGAGAGTAAGCTTGCCGAAATTTGGCAAATTGACAACATATTCGTTAATTTGGTCAAAAACTGACCTATAATCATGTGTCGCATGCCATAGGTCACTTAAGGAACTTAAAAATCCGCCGTGACCTTTGACCTTAGAGTTCGAATTTCAAAAATCGGGCTCCGTCCTGCACAGGTTCCAGTGACCAGAAACCTTTCTACGTTAACAGAATTCCAAAAAAAATCACTGGAATAGTGATATGGTGTTTACAAAACTTGACCTCCGAATAACGGTCAGGCGATTTCGAATTTTGGCAAACTGACAAAAGATTTGTTAGTTTGGTCAAAAACTGACCTATAATCATGTGTCGCATGCCATAGGTTACTCAAGGAACTTAAAAATCCGCCGTGACCTTTGACCTTAGAGGTCGAATTTCAAAATTCGGGCTCCGTCCTGCACAGGTTCCAGTGACCAGAAACCTTTCTACGTTAACAGAATTCCAAAAAAAATTCACTGGAATAGTGATATGGTGTTTACAAAACTTGACATGCAAATAACGGTCAGGCGATTTCGAATTTTGGCAAACTGACAAAAGATTTGTTAATTTGGTCAAAAACTGACCTATAATCATGTGTCGCATGCCATAGATAACTCAAGGAACATTAAAATTCGTCGTGACCTTTGACCTTAGAGGTCGAATTTCAAAAATCGCTCTCGTCATTTTCGTCTCCTAATGACCAAAAACCTTTGTGCGAAAACGGAAATCGGAAATTCAATTTGGTGTTAGAGATTTGGTGTTCACAAAAAAACGACTCAGGCAATATTAGTAGTAAGACAAGCTTACTAATAATTATGTTCTCAAAATCGTTTAATTAATAGCGGGATAGCTGTTGGCAGCAAAGGAATTGGAGTAGCTCCAGGAGCTAAATGGGCAGCATGCCACGCATGTGATATTGTCAATTGTCGAACCAAAGCGCTGCTCGATTGTGGTGAATTCTTTGTCTGTCCCACGCTTGTTAATGGCACAAATCGGGACTGCTCCAAAGCTCCGCACATAATTTCCAATTCCTGGGGTGGTCCCGGAGAGGACTACGATGGGATTATAGCAGCCTGGAGAAGTGCTGGCATTATCCCGGTGTTTGCTATTGGCAATGAACCACCGTATGGTTGCGAAACAGCAACGTATCCCGGAAGACATCCGGATGTGCTTGGGGTGGGGAATGTGAACATGGAGAACACTACGGATCATACGCTCTCGCAAAAGGGACCTACTAAAGACGGAAGAATCAAACCGGATTTGGCAGCCCCAGGAACTTATATATATTCAGCGATAGGAGATACTATTGGAAACCTGCCAGACAATGAATATGCACATTTCTCCGGTACAAGCATGGCATGTCCTCATGTTTCAGGTGTTATTGCACTTTTACTGTCAAGAGACACCAGCTTGACTTATGAGCAAGTGAAAGATTATTTATTCAACAATTCAGAACGAGACAGCATGAAGGAGCCGTATCGTGATCCGGATGATCCACACTGGAGATGTGATTCTGTGAAAAATGGCACGTTTGTCTGGCCCAACAATCACTACGGTTATGGTTTTGTCAATGCGTACATGGTTGTCAAAGCACAAAGTTTAGCTATGGCTGCAAATAAAACTGCATAAACATGCGGATATCATACAACACAAAGCACGCGATTTTTCTGTTCTGCTTTCATATAAAGATATATCGTTTTGAATTTGTGTCTGTTACATTTTTGCGTATGAGGTATGCATAAGAAGTCACAAAAGACTTGGAAATTTAAACCGAATGGTACATCAATTGTTGGAAAGTGTTTAATTACATATGTGTACACAAATATATACTCTTTTGCATTATCATGATCATACTTCATCTGCAGACGTCCACAACATTAGAGAATCATCAACATTACATGATGAGTCAGCAATAACATTCTTGTCAACAAGTTTTGCACATCTACCTGATTTACGATGCTTTAGAATAAAATTTTTTTCATCAACGTCAAATATTTTATCCCACAACTGTTGAGACTCATCTAAGTCTTCACATTGTTTGAAAAAAATAGCTCCGTCGTCAGTATCCATTGTCCAAAGACACTTTTCTCCGGTTTCATTCTCAACCGAGTAAGGTGCGGAGATTATAAAACCGCCTTGGGGTCCGCGGGTGAACGCAATTTTTTCCAAAGGGGTTAAAGTATTTTTATTGTCTGTACAGGAATAGGTGGACACCCCATCATTACTTTTGAATTGGTTTTCTGCACGAATACATGTATTGGTGCCAATATTTTTTAAAACGATTCCACTTCTAACACAACGATCCCGAAAACAGTGCTAGCAAACAGAAAATATTGTTTAAGTTCAAGGCGGAAAATCTGTCATAGAAGTAGAATATAATTTGTGCGTGATTAACTTACTCTTCCATTTTTGCATGGTGTATTATCCACGGTTCGAATTGTTTTGTTTTTCATTGAATCCCCTTCATACCAGAGACAATTTACAAATGAGCAGACGTCTGTAACCTATCATATAAAATACAATTTTCATACATACCAGATTTTAACATATTTACTTATTGTACACTTATTATTCGAATAACAGATTTAAAACCACGATATACATTTTCAACAAATACATCAAAACCAGGTAAGCCTTGCTGACATTGTTCCAATCCTGATGGCACAGGAACAAGTTTAAGTTCGGATTTAGGATTGTCAATTCGATGCAAGCACTGCGCCTTGTCAGACCTGTGAAAATAAGTTGTAGATATATGAAAGTTGTACATATTTTATTGAATTTTGGTAAGAATTTCCTATTGAGTTACCTTATAAAATCGCCAATCAACCGGTTGCTACAGGAAGAGAAAAAATATTGTTTTTGCCTGTGGTCAGAGTAAGTCATGATATAGTCTTTTTCTGTACACCCTCCAGGAATATTATCGCCATCATCATGGTAAGCGCCAAGTCTATTCGAAATATTTGAAGAATATATTTACATCCTTGATGAATGCAAAAACTCATTGAAACTTACATGTGTCCAAGCTCATGCACTCCAACGTATACATCAAATTTGCCGTAGTTGAGAAACACCACCGTTGCGTTATGCCTTTCCGCTTGATGATCCACTACACACGCTCCACCAATATCTGAAACGATACCACCTATGCGATCATTGGAATCCGAATCAGTGACAAGCATAGCCACATCAAATTTAGGCATGGATTCCATAGTGTGATAAATCCACTGAGAAAACAAAATGTTGGTTTGATTCACGGAAATCCTGCCATTGGCACCCCGTGCGTTTTCAATGAAAGGTTGTTGGCTACACTCTGTAAATATTGTGAGACTAGAAATCCGAAATGAAATGCGAGCGCTAGTAATGGTACGAAATCTTAGTGTTACGTCGTGCAAATACAATGTCCAATAATCATGAATAGCACTTCTGTTATAATTAAAAATTGAACTAAAATCAACGTCACAGAAAATTGCCAGTTCCACAATGGCATCCACTACATCATCATTAGCGTAATCTTCACTATGAAACAGGTCCAGGTTATGTGGTGCTAATTTTAGAATTAAAATAAACTTAACGTTTACCTTACTTCATGACTTAACTGGCAGTGCAACTATTCTTTTTTTACCATAGTCCATGAATGGGTTATTAGAACGAAGGTCAGATGTATCGGTAGAAACATTGCTTGGATGACATTTTCCTTTTTAGTAAAAAATATTTCAATTAAAACGGTAGAGAGTTCAAAAATTTGAATATTAATATCACGATTTGTCAAACCTGCTGAAATGGATGAAAAACCTCCAAATATACTCAACTGGAGTAAAAGTAGAAACACTTTGCCAAACGGCAAATGAATCAAATTATGCATTTTGTAGGGAGCAAGGGGAAACTCTTTTCCTCAAAATATGTGTGAAATGTATGCGTGCTACAAAGCTACGAAGTGACTGAAGTGTTTGGCGAAAACTGGAATGGTACAAATGTCACAGTGTGATAGTTTCAAATACTCCAATTGTTTTGTAATTTGGTGTGACTCATTAATAGTTTTCATAAATTACGTCTACCTGTATTTTACATGTAAGCTATGCTTAAAACAAAAACATTATCGTAAAAAACTTACAGCAAATTGTGCTACCAGACATATTATAATATTATATTTGTAATGAAATAAATGTAATGTTTCAATTTATTACTTATTTCCCATTTTTTGTGGAGCAATATTTTTCTCAAAAAGCTTCCAGAGTGTAGAAACTATTTGTTCCATAAAAATATGAAGTTCGTGCATGCGTTATTCCTAACATAATAGATTTATATTTTTGTTTTTAATGAGCATATGTGAGCAACAGACATGACTGGAGAAGCGCTTCCGTGTTGATAACATAAGTAATAATAATAACTTTTTAAAGCCAGATTGTTGCTGCTTTGACCTTGCGACTAAAAATGTAACGTTGTATCATTGTTTGTTAATTCAAGATGTTTATGGTTGTAGTGAAAAACAATTCTTACAGTACCATTTTTAAAAAGTTTTACTGAGAATATTATGTCAATGCTACTCAGTCAGAGTCAACTTGTGCTTGGCTCTTCTTTATGAGTCATTATAAAATATCTTAGTTTATAACCCCATAAAATAACATACAACACTATATGCTGCTAGAATGAAAACAAATTAATTTAGAACTGAGTAAGCGTGTATGAACTTTTCATAGTATGATCATTTGAACGTAGAGCTAACTTGGTTATTACAAAGTCCGAATTTATCTCACATAATCTGTATTCTACATAGTTTAGTGGATGGGGATAAGATAACCTTGCTGAAATATTTGGGGGGACAAACCATCCTTCGTTGCTAGAAGAAAAGGAACTCGAGAGTAATATGAAAACATGCTACTATAAAAAAGTTGTTACCAGAGTAGATTGAAGGAGAAACACTCATGGGAAATCATTGCCTGAAATCCAGCTACAGTTTTATTGGGTAAATGAAATTGCATTGGAAAAGAAAGATTCTGAAAAATTACATGCGAGACGGAATGATGGAAAAAGGTAAGTTTAGACTAAATTGACTGACAATTGATAATATATTCTGGATGCAATACTGCATTTTATGATTACTGTTGTACGGGATTTAAAAGTACTATTGTCTTGCCTTTTCTTGGTATAGATGCAATTAAAGTGCTAAATGTTTGCCTGATTTGCAATTTTACGTTTATGAGCCCTGTGTTTGTGTTGTAATTTCAAATCGTCTTGATCGGCGGTGACTCGGTGACCGTAGCATTAGCACATAATATTCTAAAGATTCCGGTTTTACGACATGAATACAGCTTGAAACTACTCCATTTTAAATATATTGACAATTTTTTAAAATGCAGTAAACTAATACACATAAACCTACTTATTTACTTACGTTATAATGTATTTAATAAATTGGAAAACATATGAATTATATGATTGTTTTTAAAGCATTAATTTTCAAAAAAAATACATCATAAGGTTTTAACAAATTAGCGCGCACATGTAAATGCCAATCCGTTTACAGTTCCGTCACTAAAACAAATACTAAAAACTACACCTGTCAAAAACGTGCATTTTTATTTCGGTTGTTGCACTTATTTTTCTTGCTGGTTCATTTGATGCAACCTGACAAACACCTTTGAACAAAGTCTGCGTTTTATGACATTCTCATTTTATTCTCACTACTAACACTAGTTTCCACTCGCATGTTCATATACTCGACAAAAATACGGGTTTTCTTGAATATGATGTCTGAGATAAGCTAGCAATTCCTGGCTGATGCCAAATCGTTTCTCTCATCTTTGCAAAATAAAGAAGCAAACTCATCCCACTCTTAACTTGCGTTTAAGATGGGAAGAAGACATGCGTAAAAAATAGTTCTAAAACTATGTATGAAAATAAATGGTTTAATAAAAGTTAATTACTTAATGAAGGAAATATAAGTGCATACTTTAAACGTCAAGAATTTTTTGCTGAATTAAATTCATATTTAATTTTTACATGTTCTGTATTACTAATAAGCACAAATTATTCAATGCAATCAGTGTATGCCAAAACAAGCTTTTATGCGTTTCTCTGGAATACAGTGTAATAAATTGTTACAGCTAAAGTGTGAAACCACAATTTCTTATTTTGGTCTCAAACATGCTGGGAGCTATTACTTTTTACTAAAATATGGTGCAAAAACGATAAATACGAATAATTAATTGTTCTGCTGAAACTTGAGTTAGCTCACGTTCAACTGACACCTGCATGTAGTTATATTTATTTCCAAAAATCTATTAGGTCAATCAATAAGAATGCATAACCGTATTTACAAAAGAATTGGAAGTTTTAGAGCGAGTTGAAGATTTTATTTTAAACAAGGTGGTTTTAAAAAATCCTTAAATAATGCATTCTATTAACTTATTTGTGATGGAAAACACAATTCAATATCTGCTGCATTTTGTATTATATTTCCTATTATTATTTTTCACTACCCCTTCCGTGATTTCTGCACTGTCTTCTGAATATTACGTTTTTTAAAGAACACATAGACAAAAATATCTTGTCTGATTATCTAGCTAGATATGGTTTGGCAAACTAGATCTAAGATTGTGCTGTGCATTTCTGGTTTTGATTGCTTTCCTAGATAAAACACCTTATTCATTCATTCAATGAAAAACAAAAATGTTCATTCCTAAGTGCGATAAAACTACCTTTTTGCGCCCGAAAAAACTTTGGGTATCCTTAAACAAAACGGAACAAAATACGAGTATTGTGATGGTTAATCCTGTGCTTGATACCATTGTGCTCTCTTCTCACGTAGCACCGCTGACATCGACCCTTTTCTTTTTTATTGAGGTTTTTTATGTAGCCACTTGGATATGACTTTATTATATGCAGCTGCCAACTTGTTTATTGTCTGTTCTTACATTCATGAAGACTTATGCTATTTTAGAATTTACAAGAAAATAATTTGAAACCGTCCAGTAGATAACTTTATTCGTAACAGTTAACTTACCAAGCTGATAGTGTGAAGTTGTTTCATACATTTTGGATTTGTAGCTCATTTTTGAGATAATTGCTGTTTATATTTGGAACAATTAACAAGATCATCATATTTATTTGAAAAATAAATTTTCAAACAACCACTAATCAACTATCAACCAATTTGGTACCTAGAAGAATAAATATTGTTTTAAACAAAATAGCTTTGAAACTATCTGAAAAATGGAAATGTGCAAAGTTAAAGACAATTTTGAATCGTCTTCAGTACATGAGGAATTAGTTGTTGTTTCATTGGATGTAACTGCTACAAAACATAGTGCACCAAATCTTGCTGAAGATGATAAGCCAGTTGTGTTCAATACTGATTTACTAAACGTTTTAAATTCAGACAGTACAAATTGTTGCTCTAGCAAAAAATCAAGTTTAGTGTTATACACGGCAAGTAATATTCCTCTTGAAGTTGTTCACGGAGAAGAAATTAATGACATTTTAGATGAGCTAGATACTCAACTTGATTTGCTAGACAATGTCCCAGTCAAAAAGAGAATACATGGTTTTGACGCTGCAAAAACTTCCGACGATTACTTTTGTCTGTGTGGATATTGTTTCCGTAGTTGGTCTGCATTAAGCCAGCATTTACAGTATTTTTCATGTGTGTGTCAACTTTGTGACAAAACATACAAAACCCAGAAAGCTTTAAGCAGGCATATTGATTCCAAGCATTGTTCCAGTAAAGCAATTCCAGAAGAAACAATCGCCAGTCATGTTTGTGCTGACCGTTATTGCAGCAAAGTGATAGAGAAAGTTAATAGTTCTATCAAAGTTGCTACCAATGACGACATAGACAACTTATTGCAAAATCTCCAAATCAACACGTCAAGTGGTTCCTCATGTGCGTATGAAATAGCTATAAATTTGGATGCATCAAAATCAGATCATAATTCACAAGAAAGCAGCCAACACATTTCATTCGATTACGCGCATAATAATTTTGCTGAAACTTTGAACATTCAAAATAGTAGCGATCCATTTACCAAACATCATGTGCAACTGAATTCTGCTGGGAATGACTCAAATGATTCCAAAAATAAAGCACATGTATCTTTGAAGCAACAAATTCAGCGCAACATTTTGCAAATTCATCGTTTAGATACTACAAAAAATAAAGATGAGATTCACTGCACCTGTGGTCTGAAATTTTCAACAAAACTGCTTTTAAAGTTTCACACGTCGTTTTATGAACAGCGGAAATCTATTTGTCCATATTGCTCGGATCGCTTGGCTACTGAGTCAAGTTTAAAAGTGCATATAGCGAGACTTCATAAAAATAAAAAGAACTTAAACCCAGCAAAGTAGTGAATAAATAACCAGTACAATATGTCTATTTAAACACCCTTAACGGCGACTCGGGTTTTTTTTGTCTAAGCTGGATATTATCTCCAACGAATTAGAATATTACCTAGCCAGGTACTTCTGAAGAACAACCTGACTTTGAAGAGTCAAATTTTGTAACCAAGATAAAAATGCATGTACATAATGTACAATTCTGGGGAAATAAAAGAAGAGTCTTGGGGAATTAATCAGCACAAAAACAAATAAAAATTACATTTATTAAGCAACAATTTCTTTAAGTTTATCAACGTTATCCTAAAATACTTAAAAGTGTTTTAACGAATACAAGAAATTAATTAAAGACAACATACAACATATGTATTACCAAAGAACAAAAGAATACGAGCAAGACATTAGCTTTTACGAAAACGCATTCAATTACAGAAAAGAAGTTGAAATGAAAATCGTATTGATTTGAAAATGAGAAAATTGACTGAAATCTGATACATTAGTATTAGTATCAGTATATTATGTAGCTTACTTTTAAGACTTCGCTTGAATTTGAACATTAGCGTAACTAGCTTTATTGATTTACACGACTTATACATGAAAATATTGTAAATATTAAAATTATTAAATGCACCGCCAACATGATTTTGTCAAAGATGTCGTATTATTCTGTGTTTATCTTTATAGAGCTTGTTGAAGAATACGTGTCTGAAAATTCACATGGTTAAGTATTTAATTCAGACAAAAATAAACTGTCAAACAAAACACACATGGTTAAATCCATTACCAATTGAAACATTTCTTCTTTGCAATGCTAGAATAGTTCAAACTTTAAAATACTTTGAATTTATTATTAAATGCTAGTTTTAAAACTGACCTACACAAAATCGTCGACAAAACAGATTAACATGAAATCATGTTATTTCAATTTTTACTTTTTGCATAATTGATTAGTAGTACATTTCAAGGAAGAATATAGCTCTCGGTTCTCCCATGAGAACGCACAAACTTAAAATTTATTTGCCAGCAAACTTTGTATTTCTTTTTTGTAATGACAGACTGTTTTAAATATGTCAAACTTTACAAATATTTTTGAATTCGATTTCGATCTTAAATGCGAGTATTAAATCCGAAATATACAAAACCTTGCCGACAAAGCAGATTGCATCCTTTATTTGAACTGTTTTGATTTTCACTTAGGGATAATTGGTTTTTAGTGGACCTATAGAATCAGTATAAGATCTTCACTTTTGAACTGTAAAGCCAAAATCAATAGAAAGTCGTCGAGTAAAGGGTCCAAACATAATAGACAGAAATTCATTTTCTTTTAGTTTTTAATAACATGTCAATCAAAACTCATCCTTTTCAAGTTGCATTACACATAAAAGAAATCTTGGTTTGACTCCGTGATACTTTGTTCAAAACGCTTAACATACACATGTTGCCTATTAACACATTTACAAGTATACTAAAGCTTCGTTTTGAAGTAAATTTGCGTATAATCTGTCTCTTTCAGTGTTCAGCCCTTATATGATGGTTTATGTCCTGTTATGCATAGAAAGGAGGTATTTTCACCAAAACGAAATGCATTCACAGTTGGGCAATGAAGGGTAAACCTGTTGCTAGCTGGAAACCTTGAGATTTGTGTACCTAAGCATTCACAGGATAGCCTTATTCATTTTGAGATGTTGTAAAAATGCAAACACAACTGATTTTTGTATTCACAAAACCATTTTGAAATTCCGTAAAATTTACAAAGCGATTTTTAAATATTTACTTTAATAAGTTGCAAATACGCAACTAATTTCCGCAAAACATGGAAACGACCAGTGAGGATTTATGCCTTGTTTGTAAAGAAACGCTTTTTGACGAAGGTCATCCTGAGGATGCATCCTACGAGGCAACGTCATGTGGTCATATATTTCACAGAACTTGTCTTACTGAGCATTTGAAACTGTAAGAAAATTATCTTTAAATGTTTGATTTTATAATCGCTACAATTGAACAATACGTAACATATATTATTACTTTTGTATTATAATTTTTGCAGGAATGAGAGCAAATGTCCAAATTGTGAAGTACGCGTAAAACAAGAAGAAAATGTCAACTCGTGGTTGCTTGATTTGAGATATTTAGTTGAAACCAATACAGAAAAAACCGACAATTTGAGTATTGACAGCTTGCAAAATTTCCATAAGTCCACTGGCTCCAAGGAAAACAACAACTCTTTGACCATGAAAAAGTTGAAAGATGGCAGTGCGTCAACACCTGAAGACTCTATGTGCAGTGGTTATGAAAGCCCTTCTTTTGATGAGACCTTTGTCCCATCAAATTCAGCATTTGATCATCTTATTCCTGTAAGACATCCAATTCCAATAGTTCCCTTGGAAGTTTTAACTCCAGAGATATTGGCAGAGAAACTTGTAACAAACGCTCGAGCTGCTAAAGATGCAGCAAGAATCAAACAGGAGCAGTTTTTGATAGCCGAAAATGAGCTTCTAGAATTAAATAAAACTAAGGAAGAACGAATACAAGCCTTGGAATCGGAGGTTAAGAATGCCAAAAAATTACAGCAGAAAGCTGAAGTTGCTAAAGAAACATATAAATTACGAGCAAAGAACGCTGAACAGGAACTAGCTAATATGGAGATAAGGTTGGCAGTTGCAGAGGAGACATTGGCAGATTCGGAGAACAAAACAAAATTTGCTAAGCACATGCTGGAAAATAAGGAGGAGGAATTGCGTGTTACTGAGCAAAAGCTAGCAACAAGTGAGGAACAGCTTAGGTTGGCAGAAATAGAAATTTCCAAGTATAAAGAGTCTCAAAAATGCAAAGAAAGTAAAAAGAAAGAAGCGTCTGTGTCACAAGAAAACTCGACTGAAAATAAGCAAAATCATAAAGCCAAGGATAGTGTTTTGTTGAAGTGCATGGAACTTTTGTAAATTGTAACTAAGGCACACTGGCGTAGAAATTCGATTATCCAAATGACAATCACAGAAACTAAAATATTAAAATGTACTAAGACTGATATAATAATGTTGTTGAAAGCAAAATAATTTCTTTTACTTTTAGTATAGCACTTGCTGGCGCTGATTTCCGAATAGGGCATGGCTGTTTTTTAGAGTTTGTTTGAAAGACTTGAAAGAAAGAAAGAACATTGATTATGACTACTTGTGTGTTTGATTTATGCTTTTTTGAGTTCATATTTAGTTTAAGCTGATTTCAAAGTTAATGGTATGGGGTTTTCAATCAAGCATTTTAGCACTTTATATTAGCACATATTGATTCATTTTTTAAAAAATATGTTGATAATTATCTGATTACAAGTAGTGCTTAGTATTAAAATTACAAAGTTATAATGCCATGGGCAGGAAAGGGTTTTAAAAAATGGCGCATTTTGAAGTTTCTAGAATAGAAGTTTATGGAGCCTTATAAAAATATGTTTACCAAATTTGATTAGTTCTTCACCAGTTGATAAAATATTTTGATTTTTTTAAATCGGGGAAATGTTACATAAAATTAGGAAAGATAACAAAGCAATGTTAAGGTTTAAATTAAAGTTGAAACAGTTAGAACATATTTATCTATACTTAATATTGGTGTGGTTACATGCATAGTTATTTCATGTTATATGTTATGCTTATATGTTTGTATAAAATTTATTTTTCTCTGTAGTATTTATTCATTGCCGTTGAACTAGAAAGTTTTACTTGTGGAGAAAATTAATTCTTTTGACAATTTAATATATGTAAGTACTTTTATGCATTAATAAATAATTTTTTATGCCAGTACATGATAATCAGTTAACTTACACACCCATTACAATGTGAATTTGATTCTGCAATGAGCACCTCCAGTTCATAACATAGCCATAAACGTCTACATAGAACATGCTCTGTCTTGTATCGTTTGAGTTTTGGCCAAAGGGTTGTCAGCAGAAACGTTTTTATATTTTTCCCTAACATGCATTTTAGAATGTCATTTTAAGAGTGGCTTATTAGAATGTCAAAGTTCAACAAGGAAATCTGGTTATTTTTATATATAATTGATTAGTGAAGCACTCCAAAGCTGTACTCTAGACTCTCATATGAACACCAACGTCAACTTTATTTTTCAGTTTATGCATTATGAACAATGAATGGGAAGATTAGGTTTTTAAGAAATTTATAAATAAATTTTGCCATGGGGATTAACTACTTTTGTTTGACACCTATTCAGCTCGCCGAAAAGCATGTTTAAAACACAGCCAAATCCACTATTATATAAAGTTTCTTTTCATTTTTATGGATAATTGATTTTTGGTGCATCCAAACAATAAGTAACTTACTCAGTATGTCTCCAAAGTCAGTGCACAAAGTCGCCAGAGGCTATAGTCAGTCCATATGCATTAGTGAAAAGTCGGCTTGTTTTCATAAGGGATTTATAGTCCGACAATAAAAACTCATTCTTCTCTTGTTTGAATAAGCAGAAAAATACTTGACTATGCGGCTTTTGTTCCAGGTACTCTTACTCAAACAAAAAGAGTCACAAAACAGAGCAACTTTGCTAATTGGTGAGAACAATGGAGAGGGCAAAGTCCACCGTCGCGAACAAGTTTTCGAGAAAATGCATAAAGGGTAGTCGGGTGTTTGGTGTAAGGGAGAAACCACAATATGAATTTGCCCAAAATATTTTTTTGACAACTTGTTATGCCAAAGTTAAATTACGTATGTTTATGAAAATGAATAATCAGTGATTGGCTTAACGCATTTAGCAGTCTCAAAAGGGACTATGGAATGCATGCTAATATATTTACATGACAGCTTTTCTCCTAATTTCTTTTGACAAGTTATGATGCAATGATATATTAATTTGCTCCATCTATAATTCCACCTACCCACACAACATGGAATCTGAAACGGCAAATATGAATATTACTGTGACAAACAGTGATTGAACCAAATGTATTTGACCAAATAAAATTCGCCCAATATAAAACGTATATGCTTATTTGTTTGCTTTAATTTAATGTAACAACCGTAAAATATTACGGTACGAGACGAGACAAGTAAGTAATGAATTTACAACCTATTTGGATGTCCACATCACCAAAGCATTTTATTTTAATGAATGAAAATGAATGTGGTTTGATATCATGTCAAGCTCCACTATTACGTTTGGCCTTAAAGCATTTAGTAAAAAATATTATGAAAATTTATTGTCAGCCAATTCAGCTTCCATGTTGGGTAGGTGGAATTATAAATAGGCCGAATTAATATACCAATGCATAAATAATTTGTCAAAAGAAATTAGGAGAAATATATTAGCATGCATTCCATAGTCCCTTTTGAGACTGCTAAATGCGTTAAGCCAATCACTGATTATTCATTTTCATAAACATACGTAATTTAACTTTGGCATAACAAGTTGTCAAAAAAATATTTTGGGCAAATTCATATTGTGGTTTCTCCCTTACACCAAACACCCGACTACCCTTTATGCATTTTCTCGAAAACTTGTTCGCGACGGTGGACTTTGCCCTCTCCATTGTTCTCACCAATTAGCAAAGTTGCTCTGTTTTGTGACTCTTTTTGTTTGAGTAAGAGTACGTTGATAAACACGCACAGCGCACAGTAAAGCTAGCTTCCTTACCCCTAATCCCAATATCTAGTCTGTCCGAAGTAAAACTCGCCACAATCTGTATCCTTCATCAGTACTCAACCCTTACCAAGTCCCTTGTCCTTAATACATAACAACGAATACATTTTTCAATAGAAAGAAATTCATTCACTATTGTGCAAATGAACAGTACGCAGGTTGATGCCTGGAACTTTTATGTAGCGTATATCAAAGCATTTATAGGATACGCTTATTCATTGTGAGCTGTTGTGAAAATATAAACACACATGGCTCTCTTTTCTCATAAACCATTTTAATTTTAATTATTGTGTTAGTTTGTTAACCACAACTTTTGAAACCGAGGAAATTACAAATTTCCATTTTTGAACAAATATGGCAGCTACCGGTGGCGGTATATGTCTTGTTTGTGAGAAATTGCTATTTGACGAGACTTCGAAAGAAGGATTGTGTCTGAAAACTTGGTGTGGTCATGTTTTTCACAGAAGTTGCATCAATAGGCATTTGGAATCGTAAGTAAATCTAATTTTATGAAATAACTTGTTTTTATCCGATAGCAGATTAATTATATGTTTTATTTTATTATTATTTTATATGTACTTTATTTTTACAGGAATCGGAACAAATGCCCAACCTGTGGGGAGCACGTACTTATGGAGCAAACTGGTGTTTGGATGCCTTCCAAATACAATGTGCATGATACAGCGCAGGCCAGTTCTCGGAACAAAGAAGTAAATGATTTAACCCAAGCCAATCTGGAAAAGAGCGAAAGATGGAGACTTAAAACCAAAAGGAAATCAAAACACTTTCACAAAAGGGACTTCAACTTCAAAGAAGACAACCGATACTCGACAATCGAAAAATCAAAAATAGGCGGTGCAATATCTACCGTATCTGCAGCAAATCCGTTGAGTAGTTATGCAAACCCTGCTCCTTCCACCACTTCCTTCATCATTCCACATTCAAAATTTCATAAACCTTCTGAAATGATAACTCCGGAGAAACTTGCTGAACAGTTTGTGATAAATGCTCAAAAGGCTGAAGAAGCAGCACTACTAGAAAAGGAAAAGTTTTTAGAGGCTAAAGAAAAGCTTTGGGAATTTAATGCAAAGGCACAGTCAAATGCAAAATTGGTTAAGAAATTGGAAGTTGAGGTTCAAAACGCAAAAGAGTCACAAAGAAAAGCTGAGAGGGAAACAGAGATTATAAAACTAAGGGCACAGCTTGCTGAGGACGATTTGGCAAATATGGGGAAAAAATTGCGTATTGTTGAAGAAAAGCTAGCAACATGTGAGGAACAGCTTAGGTTGGCAAGAATAGAAATTTGCAAGTACAAAGAGCTTCTAAAAAGCGAGAGCAAAGAAAGTGATCTTTTGGAAAAGGAAAAATCGACTGAAAATAAGCAAAATTGTAAAAACAAGCATACAGTTTTCTTCACTTGTATGCAGTTATTGTAACACAGTCATAATAGCAAAGTTGAGCAAGACTGGTCAACTAATTACGTTTTTATTCAAGTAAATTGCAATCACATTATTAAAGAATTACAAACTATAACGACTACCACATTTTTATTAGGATCAATGTGTCCGAATTAAATATTGTTCTGAATATGAAGTTTCAATTTTTTACACTACTGCATTGGTTACTACCGCTTACTCAATTTGAATTGATATTACAGTTTTCCTTTTGTTCCCATCATTAAAGTTGTGTGAAAGCAAGGCTGATTGACAGAATGCAAATATAGCATAATTCACGGGAAAATAATAAGAATAATAATTTTGATAAGGTTTCTTATGTTGGCTGTTTTCTTCCATCTTCTTGAATATAAACTTATTTTAAACTACAAATTTTTTAGGTTACTCTGAAAACTGATTAATGCCACAACGATTACTATTGGAAGTATATAAAAAACTACAGATAAGTTAAAATGACAAGTAAGATAGTATAGCAAAATAACAACATATTATGTAATCATTGTTAGTATCAGAAGAAGTTTATGTATTACAATTTTATATGCTCCATAGTTGTTTAATAATTTGCAATTTAGGTTAATTCATGTAGTTTTTAAATTTCATATTGGTATACTAAAATTGTAGTAGATTGGAAACAATTGCACATTCCAGGTACACACAAAATAATTCTATGATAGATTTAGAGGTAACAGCCATGATTTTTCCAGCTAACTTGAGTTTTTAAAAATCATGACTATATTAAGTTGTTTAAGTAAGCATAATAAAGAATAAATTAGTAACAGTTAAAAAAGTTACAACCGCAAATACATTATAAAGTTCATCAAATGTAAACAATGAAGTCATAAGAAATAAAACTTAAATTCAATCTGGCCTGAAAAGATCAAAAAATCAAATTACTATAGATTTGTTACTCATAATGTTGCTGGAGAAAAGGCTCAAAATTGATTTCGAAATTGATCTATTTTTTTCTGACGTTTTCTGGTAAGCTTCCTGAAATACCAGCACAGCTTGGTGATCCATTGCGTCACCTTCACTCAAGTTCAGATCAAAGGGATACCAATCTAAAACAAGTCTTCTTACAAGAACAATTCAATATCATGATTTTTTTAGTTTTCTGGAATTGGTAAGGTAGGTCAACTGGGAATTCTTACAATTCAGTAACTATAAAGTGAATTTGGAATAACTCCAGAACATAATGTTTCACGTTTGTGGTCTTGAACGTGTTCCTTCCGTTTCAAAGACTCAGACCATCCAGCATGCAAAACTTATATGCTTGCCAAAAGTAAATAGAGTAAAGACGCGGCAGCCTTGTCAACCCGACATGCCATCAAAATGCATGCTGCGCTCAGTTTATAATGTGTGTGTTTTGCTGTCTTTGCTGCATTTCACACAGCTTCATTAAATTTTATTCTAGCGTGGAATTATCTTGATTTGCATTAGGACGATCTCTTCTTACATGTGAAAATGAATGAATGGGTTGGGATGAATTATTATGAAATGATTACAAAAAAGTAAGTATTTTCTATTTCTGAACTTATTTTACGCAATAAATAAAGTTGAATAATTTCTAAAGTTTTTATTTTTATAATTTCATGTTTTATATGGCACTATTTTTTGTGTAGCATTTGTAAATAAATACATTTTTAATACGAGATATTACAAGCAAAAGTATAAAAATTATTTTTTGCATCTATTTACTAACTTGTTAAATATACTGACAATTAACTGTAGTTATATAATTACTAACATGGTAGCATTCAAGTTAACTACTGGTAATACTTTGGAGCTTCAAAACTGAACTTTCTTGGTAAACGCGTTTAGCTGAGTTAAATGTTTTTCCTCCAAAAATACTTTTATCGGCCATGAAACAATAATTGGCATGTAATGCAATAATTCAAAAGTCACGTTGTTCAAAAACTACCTGATTGAACTACAAATTTAGCTAAACTATTTGATTTTTGTGCATTTCATTACGTTATTTCTCAGTTGTGGTAAAATTGAGTGATATGTATTTCAAAGCTGCATTCACATAATTGCGAAAGTCAATTCGGAAGTGTAAGCACGTACCAAAGATGTACAAAGAAGATTAATGGTTGACAATAGCAAATATAGCAATGCATATGCACATATACGTATATGGATTCGCCAAAAATCTTATAAATTCTCTAAAAGGCTTAACGCAGCACTATATCTGCGTCATCACAAAGAACTCCTCTGCCGATGTAGTAGATGTAGTCATGTCTTTGATCTTTTCCAGTATTGCCTTTTCCGCTTTCTCCAGTCCCAACTTCCCAGCCAAAGCTAGCAGCTTTACTGCAGTGGATTTTGTACATACATCACCCAATGACTCATCCAAAAACTGCAAAAGTTCTTGCTTCTGATACTTGCCAGCGGCGTATGTAAATTCCACCACATTTTTGGAATTTGACCATTCCTTACTCAACTGGCCGGAATAAAAGTAGCGCAAAAGAATTTCCATAACTGGACCAGATATATCGTCAATCTGGATTTTGCCACTGGTTGATTCCAGCATTTTGGAACGGAATAGAGTAGCAAATACTGGACATTGTGCTACAAAGATAAAATCATATTTAAAAATTTGCGACAAAAACCTTTAAACATATTTAAAGAAATTGTGCATACCAGCTAAAATATTTTTGTGACATTTAAACTCCTTTCCATCCTTCGTAATAATCAGTACATCCGACAGATTCAAATCGTCGAACATTTCTGTTAGTAACGAAAGCTGGTTTTCACTACAGCTTACAAATCCCTGTGATTCTAAACTGGAGTTGGTTCCCAACTCGGAAAATTCTGTAGGCTTTATTGATAGTGCTGTAAAATGTACGTCTAACACTAATGCTCCATCAATTAGTGGCAATTTGTCTCCAGATTTATACGGAAAGAACTTTTCCCATCCCCATCCTTGTCCATTGGCAAACTCACAAATTCCCGAGGGCGTTTTATAAAGTCCCGTACCAGCATCAGTATGAATTTGCACACAGAGATCTGCCCAACCGTGATTTATCAGATTAAATGGGTCAACAATTTTGCAAAAGATGCCAATCCATGTTTCCTTGCCCTCTTCTTCATGGTTTATTAAACTAATCTCCCATAACATTTTCTTGTCAATGGATTCCCCAGCTATGAACTCAAACTTTTGGCACTCTATGAGAGACTTGTGTTTGGAAATTAGTTCAAAGTTTGAAATTTTCCATTGGAAATGACGATCCTCTTTCCTCATCTGAAATTTTTAAATTTTTATTTCTAAATGTGTGGGCAAGAAATTTATACTCCTTTCTTTACAAAATTTACTTACGCCTGATGTTACTGTTTGATATTTTGTGCTTTCTGATCTTGTTGACATTTTGTGGGTTTTTGTTGCCACGACTACACCAACTTGAAAACTGCACCCAGATGATAGTACAGAGTCCCACAGACTGTGACTATGGCCTTTTTGCTAAATAAATGTTTACTTTGTATTTTTTGCAGGGATATGTAATATGTCGATATGTGGTTGGCAAACTGCACGCCAAAAACTAGTTTTCAGGACACAATACTATGAAACGTTTTTCCGCATTGACAAAGCATAGACATCAGTTCAAGGTCAGGATCACACATGCACTTGGCGAATGGGTTGAGTTGCTTTGCTCGAGCACGGCTTTTCCTTTTGCTATAATATGGAACTGTGAGAGCTGTTTTGTGTTCTGTTCTTTTCTCCACACTAAACTGGGAGATGAAAGTACAAAGTGCTTTTTATCTGCAGAGTGGGATATTAAAGTTGTTGAAGCGTTGCCTGCTACACAAATAAGCTCAGCTAATTAATATTTATGAGAAATTAATGAATTAAGTGCAATTTGT
Organism: Entomobrya proxima; assembly: GCA_029691765.1. Taxonomy (NCBI): domain Eukaryota; kingdom Metazoa; phylum Arthropoda; class Collembola; order Entomobryomorpha; family Entomobryidae; genus Entomobrya; species Entomobrya proxima. The sequence continues at coordinate 26,176,193 of CM056169.1, forward strand.
CTGTTGTAACTTCTTTGTTTACGAGCTGCTGATCTTTCACACTTTGTTTTAGATTGGGAAAATTGTTACAAACGTAAGACATTGAAAGTAATTTAAATTAATAGGTTGTCATTACATATTTGAAACTCATGACCAACAATAATAGTAAACAGCTTGTCTGAAAATTAATTATTAATGCCAATAAGTTTGAAGGAAAACAGCGAAGTTTGAATTGCGAATTAAAATAACATTAAGGTTGTTATTGCGCAAAGAACTTTCAGGAAACAACACTATAATTTTCTGAGTTTGGATTAGGCTTTAATTTAGCTACTATAGTCACAGAGCACTTCACATTTTTAATCCGTACATGACTTGGACCAAGTTGAAAATGACAATGACTGTATTGCATTTACATAATTTTTATATAATACAATATAAGGAACAATAATATTTCTACTAGTTACCTATCAGAATAATAAAATCCCTAGAACTCATTCGAAGGATATACCTCATGAAATATGAAGAAGACACTTAAGCTTGTTCAAGCCACAAAATATAAGGAAAACTGGAAACATTCCTGTTTTTATTTCTTAAGAAGGCTATCAACCGCTGTGCCTTATAAGAATTTTATTATAATAAGGAATGTGGTTTCACAATCTATTTGGGTAATATTATGTACTCAGAGTTTCACAACAATGTATGTAAATATATGCATATTGCTTCAGCAACTTTGACAACAAGTCACGCATTTTTACTCATTTTAGAGTACACTCGTTTTTCTCAACGTGCGTGTTCAATTGTGTCTATCTACGGTTTTATGAAAAAATGTTGTTTACTTGGGATGATTCATCCGTACAACTACGTATTTTTCCTGACTAGACGTCATCATCATAAGTTCCTATCTGTGAACAGCTTTTTTTGACGGTCAACAATGATTGTTGGTTCTTGTGGAAGATGCAGTAGCTCTATTATCAAGCAATGAAATATACTTTCGTTATGTTGGACTTTTAAAAATAAATGCATTTAAATTAAACTCAACCGAAGCATTACAATTTATGAGCGTAAACACTAATGTATGGAACAAAACAAGATTCAAAATGAAATAAGCCGTTTTAATCAAATAATTCAATTTGAAATAGCTTGGATACAATCCAACTGCATACTTTCTTTTTGTTTGTGCTTGACAGGTAACCATCACTTCACTGTCACTATATTCGTGTTCACATCCTATAAATTCTTGCTTGCGCTCGCTGTCCAAACTGGCAGGCAATGTTAAAAGATGAAATCTGGGATTTTAGCAAATGATACAAGAAGTTATTGGTATAAGAATAAATGGGGTTTATCTAAAACCTATATATACGTATACCCACCAATACGTATTAGACGAAGTAAGCTACATTTATAAACTAACAAATTACTCATACTTGCTGCAAATAATGCACTGCAATTAAATGATAAACATTTTATATCAAATTATTGATCAAGAGTATAGATTTCCTGTACGTTGTCTGGCCCGTCTAGTCTAGTAAGCAATCATGTCCGTGCTTCTCTAAACTAAATCATATTATAATTTTATGCCCCTTTCTGCAATATTATGATGTGAATTAATCACTAGACATATCGTCATGACATGTTATAAATAGCATTTTAACCTACCTTACCTACGAATTTAGTTTGTGTGAATGACAATTCAAAAAGACACGTGAACCACTTTACCGATTGTTTGTCTTTCTAGAAGCATAGTTTTCGTTTTGCTTCATTCATTTGTTATCCTTCTGATTCACGTAACTATTTTTATACTGAAACCAACTGGCGTAATCATACAAGTAAGTATATTTTTCACGGTTTGTTTCCTGAGGTTGTTTATCATAGCGACAAGCCATACTCATCTTAAACACACAAATGAGGTGGAAATATATGCTTGTTTCTGCTTGCAGTAGCAAAAATCTTAGACACAGATGAAATCATTGTATCGCTGCGTTTTGTGCAAGTAACGGTGTTTTACAGCTTATTTGAAAAAAATCTAATCAATCAATGTCACTTTATATAGAAAATACAACTTTTTAGATAAAAACAGATTGCTCGCTTTACTATTTATTTTTAGGTTATGGGATTCAAGGTAATGGGGAAATGTGCAAATATTCGATTACCTCAGTGCTTTTTGCATTGATATTTCTTATTTTACATAATAACTGCGTCGATTGTGAAATCAAATGCCAGGAAAATTTGAAGTCAAACTTTAATGCTTATGAAATTTCACAATGAAATTATAGTTTGAAATCCAGAAAATGGCACTCTTCTTTTATTTTCCTAGTAGGTTGTAGGTATATATTTATAACCATACAATGTATTAAGTAAAGATCACCTCAGTGCATGAGTTTCTAAAGATGATTTACAATTCAATGAAAAGCGGTTTTGTTACACCTGTTGACAGCCGGTACTTCACTTCATAAAATCAATGCTATTGCAAGTTGGAAATCCTTTTTACAAACTGTGATATTATTGCGAAACAAATTCATGGAACAGAACTGTTATAGAATGTTGATAGCATATTGTATTTTTCTACAAACTTCAAAAATGTATATCCTGGATTTGTACTAACTTACAGTATTAGATTAGCACTTTTTCGCTCAAATTTAGAATTTCACAGTGCATGTTCTAACCGAAAACAGAAATGGTTACCAAATATGTTTATGTTGTAAGTTAGCAAACACATAATATTATGCTGAATGGTTTTTCTCTCGTTCGCAATGGAGCAGTCAGCTACAAGTCGAAACGTTAGAACCACTATGGATTTCAATAGAAGGAACTGGCTAGATAGGTAAACTTTTAATAATAAACCGTACAGTTAAAGACAAACAGTAACAGTACACGGAATGAAAATGGGAAACGGTTTTTAAACTTATATATTTATTGTAAATTGAAGTATATAACATTTATACTGTAATGGACATTAAGCAATTGAATTAGGCAGGCTAATTTTTGTGTGGCTTGCCCGTAATTACTAACATAATCATGATCATGAGTATTCAATGAAATTGTATTATAATTTAATTGATTTGTCGACTGAAATTTGTTTCAACGCTTTTCAGATTTTCAAACAGAATTTATTCTTTCATATTATTCAACGAATGATGCAGTTAGTAACTAACAATCAGCAGCTGCTAATTAAACAAAACCTTAACTTATAATCATAGCCAAAAAATCCTCGGTTGTTTCAGCGAGCGTTGTAAGATCTTTAATTCTTTCCAATATAGCCTTTTCTGCTTTTTCCAAATTCAACTGATTTGCTAAAGTCAGCAACTTAACAGCAGTGGCTTGAGTACATACTTTACCCAACGAATTATCCAGAAACTGTAAAAGTTCTTCTATTTGATACTTTCCTACTGAGTAGGTAAATTCAACCAAGTTATCTGGAGTCGACCAACTTTCCATTAAAACTCCAGTATAAAAATAGTGAAGTAAGATTTTCATGGTATGTCCAGAAATATCATCCAAATGAATTTCTCCTGTGCTGGCTTCTTTCATCTTGGAACGGAAGAGACTGGCAAACACTGGACATTGAGCTGAGATTGCAAAAACGATTGGATAATTCATATTCGCAAAAAATATCTCTCCACCACACTTGCTGTTTCTTACCTGCTAATATCACTTTATGGCATTTAAATTCCTTTTTGTCATTTGTAATAATTTTCACATCCGAAAGATCCAAATCGTCAAATGCAGATGTCGAAAATAGTTTTTTATTGTTTTTACTGAGTGCTTCAAGTCCACTCCAGTAAACTGCATCGGGTGTGCTCAAATCCGAAATCTGATTTTCTTTGGTAACATAAATTGTAAAATGAATATCAAGCACCAGGTCTCCATCGACTAATTGAAGTTTGTTATCGGGGTCAATCTGCAAATACTTTGGCCATCCCCACGTATCCCCAGGGCCAAACTCATGTGGGCTTGACAGCCTGTTTTGGTGAACCGTATCACCATTCTCATTTTTAACTTCAATAGAGTATTTAGCAAAAGCTTTTGCAATTGTTTCCTTGCCACGTACAAATCTACACATTATTTCCAGCATTCCAGCCACTTTATATCCTCTTCCTCCTTTTTAGTTAGAAAAAACTGCCAGTTCGATGAATGATCAATAGTGTCTCCAGCTTCAAACTCAAATTTTTGGCTGTTAGTTAAACTCTTGCTGCTAATAATAATTTCAAACTGCCTAATTCTCTATTGGAAGAAATGGCTCTCTGAGCTCATCTAGTAGAAAAAATTTTCAAACCAAACCTTCAGCACAATAATTTAATATTTTTGTTAGGATAGATATTTGCAAGATCTTACCCCAGAAACAATGCTTTTACTGCGCTTTGACATGCTGATTTTACAACGCAAGTATTTATGCAACAATTTTGTTCAAAATGCAAATATCACAAACAAATTAGATCGATCTCTACAAAGGAAATGAAAAACAGTTTAGCTAGGTAACGCAGTTTATTTTATTGTACGGTTTCATGTAGCACATATCAGCATTTAACCTAAGCTTCATTTAAGAAAGTGAAAGGTTTAATAGAAAGAATGTCTATGGGTGTGCTTTGATATGGATATGAATTTATACAGTGTTTATTCATTCATATAACCCGATAACTTTGCTTTGATGAAGTCGATGACTGATAGTTTGCCGATGGAATTTAGCATTATAAAGATAGCTTTAAAAAATTTTTGAAAGTATATTCGTATTTAAACGGTCATTGCTCCGTTCATTCATTTTCTACCATAACCTTTACTGATTGAACTTGACCACGATAATCATTTGGCCTTACAAAACATGGATTTACTTGAAAGAAACGTTTAATAATTAATCAAATTATGAAAATACACCCAACGAACTAACTTGGTATGAAAATATTCACAACGGAGGTTTGTATTAAAGGCTGTTAGGTAGCCATGGTAACTCAGTTTATTTATGTAGCAAACCAAAATTTATTAATGTTAGCTATAAATTTATTTATTCAATTGGAGTTTTTAGAAATATGATTTGAAAAATTGGAAGCACCTATTTTGTGTATGGTGTTGTGGTACTGTTGGAACATTTGTTACCACATGCTGTACAGCAACACTTCATGCCTTGACCACATTCGCTGTCACAGGTACATTGATTACGACAGGAAATTGCAGCGCACACAACATCACTAGTGATTACTGGACAGTCACCTGGGTGTTTGTCTTCTATTTAAGAAAATGATTAAAAGGTTGATTAAATAGTGCTACAATGTGTACATTTTCGCTAAACCGTTTAAATCCGGTGCATACAACCGATTCTAATATTATCATTACCTTACCGGTGGAAATTTTTGCACAGCACTCCTCCTTCTGAATGTCAATAGGACGCATATGATGGTCTTCGGAATTTTGCTCAGCGTTTCCATTTTGGACATCCTTAGAGTCGCCCAGACAGACAACCAGCAAGAACGGGACGAAGAATAGGACAAGAAAATTCATTTTCCTGGGAAACGAAGAACTTCTTCTAGAAAAGCTGAAGCGTAAAAAACGATTTTTGCACTTATTGTTTAAATAAATTTTTTCCCGATATTTTCAATATGATAAAATACTTTAGTTACCTTATTGCAGGAAGTTACTGGTTCTGATTTAATAATAAAATATCAATGAAAAACTATTTTTCGTGGTTTAGCATAGAAACTACTTGTTCATTCTCAGGTGTCAGGTGCCTAAATAGGGTTTGTTTGATGATACCTTTTTCAATGCATAGCTGTTCTTTTGAGGTTTTTCTATAAGCACGTTGGTTTTATATTGAGTGTTTCGGTAGCAAAAATATTGTCAAAAAGGGTTCCTTCCGCTTGATTGTAGTCTTATATTATAATGAGTAGGAATGTCTTAAGGTGTATTGAAAGTACAGATTTCAGCCGAATTTGTACTATGACATAGTTTACAGGGTTTGGGTTCAACAACCGATGCGCGATGCCCTTATTTTTCTTAGAAAATGTACTTTCCACTAGACTGAAAAATCTTCCATTTATGAAGTACACGGGTAAGATACATGAGTTCTTGAAATGATTTTACTCATTGGTATATTTCCTTGGAATCTTTGAAAAATAAATGCGTCGTAATTTGCCTTGAAACTTTTACTGGGTAAGAAAGCCCAAGGAAAAAAATTAATACCGTCTAAATGTTTGAAACCAAGTTGTATATATAATTATTTTGTAATGATCATAAATTATCTAACGTAAGGGTTTCTGCATGCCATTTGAATTAAAGAGAGTTTAATTATTTTTTATGGTTAATTCCCCGATTTCGGTTTTTTTGGCTTTTGCTTGTCCTTGCCATGTCCTTTCTTTTTCCAAGTGCACTCTTCTTCCTCCGACTCGTCGTCGTATTGAGGAAAGCATCTATTTCCACAAGGATATGCGTAACCACAGCACTTTCCACATTCCGCTTGGCAGTCCGAGTCCTTCACACATTCATCAATGCATGGAGTCCATGGTGGACATTCCATATAAGGACATTTTGGTATTACGTCTTGTTTATCGTCAACTGAAAAATGCCAGACGGGTTTAGAAACAATTGTTTAACAATGTGTCAAATTGCCATGATATGATATGATACCGCGGATGATCACGTACTGACTGGATGGTTACACGTTCTCCTTTGGTAACCCCAATATTGTCTTTTCGGTGTTTGTGTTTCCGTTTTATTTGCAACAAGAGAACTATCAGATATGTTGTTAAAAATTATTACTAAAATAATAAAAACATTAAGAACATTGTAACCAAATTTCTGGAAAGAAAATATCCACATGATTTTGGCTAAAGGTCACACAATTGTTGAGCTGAGGTAGCTGAACTGCTAGCTCCTTTGCTCAAATGATTTTCAGAGAGTGAACAATTTGTTCAGAACAAAACATATTTAGGCAACAGTGTGTATCAATTTTCATGCTGCAATATTCCATTGGCAAATCTATTTTTGTCTAGGTATTTAGATAACCGATTGTTTAATAATAGGTACGCAATCGCGAACAATGCTTATATGAATACGAAAATAAATGAATGTTAATTTGCTAAATCTGAATATATAAGCATAAGTTGTGGGAATAATTGACTGCATTTGTGATCACAACAATTTATTATTCATTTTACGCTTCATTTGCTATGTTGCAGTAACTTGAATATTGATGATGATTTATTGTTGAAATTTGTAATTGAAATTGAGTAGTCACATATAATTATTAATTTTGAAACAAACACCAAAGATTTATGACGATAAGCGTTAGCTGGGTGAAAACACGAACGTATCAAGACGATTAAAACGATGTAAAATTTACTTTGTCCATCCACTTGGTGGCAACGCTTGGCCAGTAAAGCACTTATTTCCACAAGGCGTTTGGTAGTGGCAGCAGTTTCCCAGTTCTTCCTCACAATCTGAATCCTTTGTACATTGGTCAATGCATGGAAAGGTGTCAGCGCATTTGATCATTGGACAGTTTGCGGCGACATGGGGCTTGTCGCTGACTATAAAAATGCAATAAAAAGAATCTTTTAATTAGCAGGTGTACCAATCGGCAATAAAAGCGTTCATTTTGAAATTAATTACTTTTCATAAAAAATACAAAGCAAAACAACGCTTACCAACTTCACTGCTGCAGGTATCCTTGGGGTAATACTTGCTTCCATTTTCCTCCTCAGCTTTGACCAACCAAACGCCAAAAACAAAGAAGGCAAATGCCATAACGTACAGAATATTTGGCAACCTCATTGTTCTTGCAGATTCAGTAGCAGAAAACAATCACTTATTTATCGTTTAAATTGGCAAGTTGGAGTCGAGAAACGGTTTTATTACCTAGTTTTTGGATTGGATGACAAAAGTGGTTGTGTTCTCTAGTAGATGAGCTTAAAGACTGAGAAGGTCGGCGTAGGTATAATGTAGTATGAGCTTTAAGACAGATCTTTTATGGCTTGAAACTTCTTTCAAATACAGAAAAAAGGTTTGGTAGCTAGGTATAAATAGGTGAAGTAGAATGTACCCATAAGACTTTTAAAAGGGTTAAAAAGACAGTTTGGGGATTAAAAAGAGCTTAACTTATTGAAATTACTACCCCAAACTTGCAAACTATAGGTAAATTCATAGATAATGATGAAAAAAGTGTTCTCGTAACAAATTCAAAAATACGAGTTTTTGTTCCCGTTAGTACATATTTACGTACTTAAATAATGTAAATGGTGAAATAATCAACACGAGTGCAGAAAAAGTATGGAACAAGCTTTTTCATGGTAAGGTGAACGGGATTTACTCATGCAGAAAAGGGTTAACGGTTCAAAGTGAAGTTCATTTTTATAATAAAACGCAATATCGTTATATTTATTTGGTCCTAAAGTCTATATGTATTACCTTTTCTACAAAGTAGAAACATACAGGTTTATACTCCTTTTTGTAAAAAAATGTATCAATTACATTTTTGCAATATTTTATTTCTGTATTGCTTTCAGCTGCTTTTCAGGTAACACCTATTAAGGCAGAAAAATATATTTTTACTAATGACAGTATTTAAAAACTAATGCGTTGACTTTCTTTACGAAGGCTTCTTACCATCAAGTTGTTAGTCTGCTCCAATTCAAATTCGAATTCCGCTTCATTTTTCTGTTTCTCTTGTTCGTGGATAAAACTATTTTGATTATCTGTAAATTTATGCGCATCAAGAAATTTCACATTTGATTCATCTTGGGGTTGTACGTTATTGATGAACACACCAAAGTTATATACAATCAGTGGAACTGAATTGGTTAGTGTGGGAGCAATAAGTATTGCAAAAATGATATACATTTTCAAACTTTTGCAGAAAATCATATTATAAAAACTGGAAGTGGCTCACGATAATTCAAAACTATAAAGTATATCTTGTCGAAGTAATGTTGTATCTGAAATGACGCTGATTGAAAAAAGTTGATGGTGCGATAGGTGGATGCATGGGCTGCCGTTACAGTTTTTATTGTGTCAGCACTTCAAAAATACATTCCGCAATATTAACCTGAATAACAAATTAACTAAAACTTAATAAATTAAAACATTGGCAAAATAGTTGCAAAAACGGCAAAAACAGAAAATACTTAATTAATGAAATAGGTGATCCAGTTGTTAAACTACTTTGTTGAATGTTATCTTAGCATTATGTTATATTTATATTTTATGCGCGTTTGAATACCTATTTAAATTTTACATCAGTTTAAATAACTGTTGGTTCGGGTGAGTTTTCATTTTCCCAGAGCACCTATTAAAGCTTAATGGTTTCCATAACATTTGCATATGTGTCCAAGACCTACCAATAATTAATTAAAAGTTATGCAATCTTCGCAAATATACTTGTTCTGTTCAATTAGATAGTTAGTTATGGAGTTTTATTAGTCTGACAACTTACCATGACGGTTTCATCTTGTTGACCTCTTAAAGCGGTACGATCCTTCACCTGACTAAAATGTTCCAAAGTTTTTGCCTTATTTTCCTTGCTTCTGCGATTATACCCGGCAGGCAACTCTGGTTCTACATCGGGAAACCAGCTGTCAAACAAATCAAATCCCGGAGCACATTCAACAGCTTTGCCAGTCACCAGTAAAACAATAACTAACAGTGAAATCATGCCCTGAATTTTCTGGTTCATTGTGAAATGTAGATTTTAGTAATCAATGCTGTAATTATAATATGAACGATTTCTAGCGTAGGTAAAAGAGCTGAAGCAATTGACGTGAACATGCGTTGCGAAACTGATTTTATAAAGGAGACAGAATACAGAATATATGAGGGAATGTTTTGATTTTGTCGTAAGAGGTTTAGTGTTTTTGCATATTGTAATGGATTTCTTAGAAAAACTGAGTCTGCAACACGTGTCGGTAAAATGTATGTCACAAACAATCAACATGTTTACAAAGATTTTAAAAAACAAGGTATCAGCGTTCTTCAGACACCCTGCATTAAATTATTGCTTTAAAGGCAAAATAACTTTGTAAATCTAGTGAGACAAAATCAATGTTCCAGCAAGATATTAAGTGCGTTTTACCTGTTCAAGTAATGCATGCGTCAACCTGATTATTTGGAGTTTAGCTAAGTATATATTTATTAGAGAGTTGATAAAACTTCTATAAACATTTATTGATAATTTAATACTGTTTTATTCAGCACTTTTATGTCACATTTTAGTTGCGAGTCATGAATATATATTAACAAAGAGATGATAACACGCAAATAATGGAAAAGTATTGACGGATTGAGAGTACAGGAAATTCATTCTGCAATCCCTTAAGAATGATAATAAGTGACAAATAAAATAAATTCTATGTGGTAAACCTCGACGAATAAATTATTGTTAAATTTTACTTAAAAACATGTTTTGTATTTTTGTTTGCCAAAACCATAGTATTCAACCAAGTCAAAAACTGATTCATATAATTTATTTTCATATCCTTGTCAACTCGTCCAACATTTCCGGCTGGCAACGTAAGTTGTCTATAACTTTTCAAAAGTCTTCTAATGTATACTTCGTTATATCCTAGCTCATTATTACCAGACTCCATTTTCCATTTACGCAATATTATATTGGAATAGCTGTATTGCGCACATCCCAAGTAAAACGCTACCTGAAGTATTAAAAATGTGGAAATTGTAAAGCCTAGAGCACACATGCCAACAATCACATTTAGTTGTTGAATAGCCACAATTGCAAAGAAAGCACTAAGAACCAAGACAACAAATATAATAAAAAATCCAAAACCAATAATTATTTCATCTAGTGCTCTTAGCACGGAGTTAATTATCTGATTCTCTTGATAGAGTTGCATGCATTGTATGCATAACATCTTTCTCGCTAATCATTTTTAATAGCACACTTTGAATAAACCCAATGTGTACTCCAACAGCGCAAAATGTACGCATAGCCGATACAAGTGCTATTGTAGAATGCAAGTTAAATAGGTATCTGCAGAATAGGATTATCATATGAAGCTTGCTATGTTCTCCTATTTCAAATAGTGTGAAATAAGCATGCACTATGTCAGCATTAAAATAAGTCATTAGAAACGGAAGCACCAAAGTCCAAAACGTGATTCCAATGTAAATGCCGAGAATCTCGGCCCGAGATCCATATAAACCACAATTCGATTGAAGGAAACTCCATCTGTGCAAACAAATAGTCAAAATTTTGAAAGTTTGCATGGAAATTGCAAATAAATGATAATAAATAGTATGTCTTTAAATTGTTTTTTACATAATTTATATCCTTTAAGCCAAAGCTTTGCCTTTTGATCCGACCAATTTGTACAAAAAGCTAGCTCAAATCCGTACTGATACGTTAAAAGGTCGATAATTAACGAAAGAGAGATCCCGGTTATCATTAATACAGCTCGAGCTTTGTCATTTGTCAGAATATTTTTCTCATCATGCCACAAAATGCAATAGTTTACAACTAATAAAACCACTAGAACCAATTTATAACCGCAAACGCGTTTGTAGTAACGATTCTGCTTACTATGAGCCCATTTCTGATGCTTTAAATCCCAGAATAAAGGAAACGGACATAAGCGGCAGTAAAATAAAGAGTTTACTTTATTTTGTGAAAACATTGCGAATTTTCATTTGGAATTATCAAAAACAATAAAATTAGTACGTGGTTTTGTCGCAACTGCTAGCCAACCTTGTTAACTAAAAGTAAATTAGGATTTTGTGCTGAATTAACTACTTTTGAAATGTTCTGAACTCTTTGACTAGTTTACTTCAATGTCAAATGCAGTTGTCTGCCATGGCCATCTAAAAAATCTACATTTTTTGTTCTTTGGCTCAACTATTATGGAGCAAAAAATTGCTATTTTCACAATTTCATGTCCTATAAATATCATGTTTTGTTTGACTTTCATTTTATACCGTCTATCCACCTATTTGTAATCTAACTTTAGATCGGTTATCATGTTTTTGCGTTTCTTTTTTATAAAAAATTGAAAAAACATGTTAACCTTTCTTGCTAATATACCAGCATTCATTTCAGATTGCTGAATATTCATAATATCCATAATTATTGCTACCTTATAGAATTTTATTTTGACAAATTTATCAACATTTTTTCTGGTCAAAATTAAACACTAACTATTCAATAGTTACTATTGGGTATCAAGCCAGCCACTAGAACCAGACTAGAATTCAGTCTACATTCTAGTCCACTTTCCGGATATTTTGGCATTGCCCAATGATTGTATTGGACAGGTTATCCCCCCAGACTCAAACCGTACAAGCTGGACTTTGGAGCCCACATTTCCCCCCTCACTACCTTCTCCAACTTTCTTTGCTTCATCACCTCCAAAATCTTATTTCCTTTCAACTTTCTTGCGAATCCCTCCACAAGCCCGTCCATCTTCATCCACCCATTCATCCATCTTTAAAGTAGCCTGCAAACCATTTTATTCCCACAAACTACCGTAATCTCCTTTCCCCAAATCCCTATCAAAAAGCCCTAGAACACCCCCGGTTATTCCCCTCCGAAATTGTTTTACTGACCCTACATGCCATTTCTGAAACTCCCCGGAGGTATCTCCTCCACAACCTTGTGTCTCCTCTGCCCCCAAACATTTTCACAAGGCGTACTCGGATTCTGAATCACCATTGCCGCAGGTTGCAATCCTAACTCAAAACAAAACCATTTTTAAAAACGTCACCGTCAACAGAAAAAAAAACAACCCGGTATTTTCCCGTGGACCTCCAGTCCCTCTCTGTATCCTCCAGGATGCGATGGTATCTAGCCCAATATTGAAGCATGCAAAAAATGGTTGAATTCGGGAATCGCTGAAAAAGCAGCGTCGTTTCAGTCTACTTCGTTGCACGTGGACACTATCCTCCTCAAAGGCGTTTCCCTTGACAGGTTCCGAGCGAGCATCTTGAAAGCCGGAGGTGGACAGTGGACTGAGGCCGACTTGGCCAACTCCAGAGGTCCGGGGGGAATTGCTCCAGGCAAGATTAAGAAAGGCGGAAGCGGTTGATTGATCAACTGGAAGAACTTCCATTATGAACTGAAGTGTGAATTTATTGTGATTGTTGGAATTCGGAATTGGGAAATAAAAAAAGATTCATCGTAAATTGTATTATTCCAATCAACCTTTTATTCAAATCATCTTCATTTAACAACCCATTAAATCATCAAATTCATATAAAATCGGTATAAATGCAACTTGGAATCCATTTCCAATCCATTTCCGGCTTCATTTGGTCCAATAGTGACCACCAGAGTCCAATGGATATTGCCCATGGGCCATGGCCATTCCATTCCACTTTCTTCCGTACGCTTCGGGGGCTCTCCGTCCGGCTTAGCTGTCCACTAGTCCACTTTTAATCCCGCAAGCAACGCGGGGATTGAGCTCGCAAAACGCTTCCCTTCTAGCTTCTCAGCACAGACGCCGGCGCTGACTCAGCCGTGGACAAGTGGACAGTCCACTGTGGACTGCTGGCCCAAGTTCGAGTTCAGCCCATAAGCCAACACAGGCTGCGGGCAGCTTTACGGATAGGATACTGAACTCCACAAAAGCTTCCTTTCATTTTATCACCGACTAAAATTTAGACTGGATCTTGGAACACTTTCCAGATATTCCCAAGTTGCCCCGTCCAACAATGCGGCAGCTTATCCTACACTCAAACCGCAACTTGGACTTTGGACCTGAGAACATGCTGGGCTGCAGCCGCTGCTGTCAAGTAATTAATTGAAGTTAAGTTAAATAATAATTATTTCAAGAAGGTGAGGAGCATTAGCGTTAAGTGTGAGGTGTAGTTTCTCAGTGAACAAAAATGCCCAATAAAAAGAACAAAGGTAAGTTGCTGGTTAATCCAGCAGTTAATTACTCTTAACTAATTAATTAGTCAATTAAATGATTAATTATTTTTTATTTATCTAATTGCAGAAGCCGCGAAAGGGAAGAAGCCTACTTCCACTGGACAACCTAAGTCCACCGTTAGAAATCGGTCAATAACAATAAGGTTAACACGTCCAGCAGCCCACCGGAGGAACCTTGGAGGTTATGACCCCAGTTTTCAAGAGGACGTTTATTCTGGACCCGTGTGGAGTTTGCCTCCCGGAGGAGGATCTGGATACCATGGAGGAGGTTACTTTAACAATTATTATGGTCCCCCACCTCCAAACCGAAACCAAGCACCACTTCCACCACCTGGATTTGGATTTAGTGTGAACTCTCAAGGAGTACGTTATCTACCGCAGGATTATCAGTCCTTTCCTTCCGTCACCATAATCAGCCGTCCACATGCACCAGAACATGTAGCCAGGTATCCTAATTATCAAGATGATTTCCCTCAAATTCCTCCAAACCAAAATGACTCTGGTTTTATGGAACCGGGATACTGGACTCCTCCGGAGTGGAATCCAGATCATTGGAGTTCTGAAGACACCTCGTTTGTCGAAGAGGTGAATCCACCACCTCTAATCCAACCACAGCAGCAAATCCATCAACGTCGACCCCCTCCACCCTCCAAAAACTTCATTACGGATCAGAAGCTCCTGCAAATCTTCCGTGAACAAACTGCAATACCTCCGGAACTTTTAAAAAAGATCCGCTTTCCCTCCAGCATTCTACCCCCTCCATATTCCTCCATGAAACCTGGCACTTCCTCCTCCAAATCCCCGGATATATTGGCTGCAAACCTCTTCCAAAGCCTTTTAGCAACAGCTTCACTCCCTCCAGCAGATCTGCAAAAATTGGTATCCCTTCCCCTTCAACGTCAACTTAAGGGTTTGGTCAGCACCCAAACCTTATCCCTGGAACAACTTCGACTTGGCTGGCAAGTCTGCTTTGACCTGCTCACCATTCTACGTCCACACTATCCCGATTTAAAAGTGGAACCTTACGGCAGTCTTCTCACCGGATTAACCTTGAACCCTCCAAATTCCTCCGAAACAAGTGAGAAGATTACGATCCACCTCCAGCTTTCAAAAAGCAACCAACAACCTGTCCAGGACAAGGACCAAAGACTTCGTGAAGCCGCTTTGGGATGCAAGTCCATTCTTGGAGGTAAACAGTGTCCCCACACGGGTAGCAGATTATTACTAAAGTACCTCAAAAAAGGATGTGGGGGCACTCCACCCTCCTTAGAATTTGTTCACATTCCCTCCAAATTCCTGTGTAAGTTAACCTTTGAGGAGGATAGTGTCAACGTCCAAAGAAGTAGATTGATTCAACGCTGCTTTTCCAGCGATTCCCGAATTCAACCCTTTTTTGCACTGCTCCAGTATTGGGCAAGATACCATCGCATTTTGGAGGAGACGGAGGAGGACCAAGGGAAAATATCCGGCTATGCCTTGTTTCTTTTGATGGTGACGTTTCTAACGGAATATGGAGTTTTACAGGTGAATGTAATTCAGCAGGAGGGACAATGGGGTAGAAAAACTTCCAGTTTTAATCAAAATATGATTCTGGAGGTGATGAGCTGGATGGAGGAGTTTTGGGAGAAGTATGAAAACTTGAAGTTTTGCTCTGTGGTGGTTTGTCCACTGGTGGGAAAGTTAATGCCTGTGACAGCCTTTCTTCCGGAGAATCGGGAGTTTCTTCCGGATAAGCTTAAGGAAGTGGATAACTTGTGGCAGGAGCTAGGATTGCAACCTGCAGCAATGGTGATTCAGGATCCGATAATGCCCTGTGAAAACGTTTGGGGGCAGAGGGGACACAAGGTTGTGGAGCAGTTTCAGATGGCTTGTAGGATTGGCAAGAAGACTTTGGAGGGGAATACGGGAACCTTTGGAGGAATAACGGGAGGTGTTCTGGCCCTTTTTGTGGAGGGTTTAGGAAAAGGAAAGGAGGAATTAAACGAGATTACAGTAGTTTGTGAGAAGAAGATAGTTTGGCAGGCTACTTATGAGATGGATGAGGGATTTGTGGAGGGGTTCTTGGGAAGGTTGAAAGGAAAAAAGATTTTGGAGGGAATGAAGCAAGGAAAGCTGGAAGGGATGATAAAGGGGGAAATGGAGGAAGCATGGAAAATTGGTGCTAAAGATTTTGTGGAAAAGGTTATGGGGATAGGGTTGAATCTGCCGGGGCAAGAGGGAATTTATTGGGTGACTTATCCCTTTTGGCGGAAGAGGGTGAAAGAGGATTATGTGGAAGGAGAGGATCCACTTGTGTTGGAGGGAGACCTGTCGAAAGTTGTACTGGATTTGTGGGAGGAAGGAACTTTAGAAAAGGATGATAACGTGGGTGAAATGGAGTTAGAACTGGAAAAAGTGGAGGACAAAGAAGGACCCCCAAAAAAGCGAGTCAAGCGGATGTTGGAGATCTTTAAGGAGTTTGCGGTTGAGGTGTTGAGCGAGCTTAAGGTTAAGGATGGATTGCCTTGTTTAAAAGTTAGCATTTCGGTAAGTAGTAAACGTTCTAAAAATGTGATCAGGTTGAATCCTCTCAGGTTATAAAATAACTCATTTTGTCTGTTCTTTTATTACAGAAGCGTACTATGCCGAACAGCGTTAATGTGGACACTCAAACATTCGAAAATGCCGTGGCAGCACTGTCCAAACTTTTTGACAGAGCTTTTCCAGCTTATCAACTTTATCATTTGGGGTCCGTTCCAATTTAGAAACGATTTTGTTAACTACATTTCACGTTATCATTGTTTTTGAGTGGTGTCTTGTCAACTTTTATAGCTTTAAAAGTTAGTACAAATTATTTATAATAATTTTAAGCATTTGTTACATTAGTTTCGCAGTAGAAACTATTATAGCTTAACATATTATTTGTTAGATATTTTCTGTTGAAAGTTTGATAAAAATGTGAACCATGTGGTTTGCAATAAACTCTCTGTGAGTGTGAACTTAAAACTGAAGCCACAGCATCCTATCTAAAAGTTAAATATTATTATTTTTTGCATTTTTCCTGAAAATAATTCATAAAAATTATTAAACTTGCATTATTTCACTATTAATAGTTGACTAGCCAACTTGTCAACATGACTTGTAAACTTGAAGCGTGTCTCACTTTACCCCTGACAATCTACCTATCTCTACTTTCTCCAACGTCCTGTTACGAAAGCAATGTCACCCTTCAAACCTTCACCTTACCCGGTTTCCAAGGTCAATCCCAACCCATCCTCCATCCTGGAGGAGCCTGCTTCAATCTTAAATCCGAAGTCAAATCCGTAAAAAGTACCACCTGCGTGCTTCTCTACACGGACGAAAACTGTGAAGGCTACAGTAGAAAAATCGATGTAACTGAAGAGATTGAAAACCTGGGCAGTGACAACTACTTTGGTCACTTTTTCTACCAAATCAAGTCCGTTCACGCTTGCAATGACACTTTGGGAGGTCCATTAACTTCGGTGGACATCTACGAAGGAGAATATCCCGAGGGAGATCTATTAGCTAGTTGGCAAGGTCTTACGGAATGTACCGATACTCCCTTAAACATCACCACTGGATTAGAAGTGAGTATGGATAATCATGGCAACTGTGTGAAAATTTACTCCGAGAAAAATTGCACCGGTCATGAGGAAACCATTCCTGCAGGTTATCATCCTCTTTACCATCCTCTAAGAGTGATAATCATTGAAAATGAAACGGATTCCATGTGGAAAACTCCAATAATCAAAAGCTTCAAGCCTTGTGAAAAGCCCAAAGAGCCAGACGACGAGCTTGTCACTCCCGAGCAACTAGTTTGGATTCTAAGTGGAACGGGAGCATTTCTCCTAATGTTAATCATAGCCATATTTTCTTGTCTTGTGTGGAAAATCCGGGCTCAACGAAAACTTCTTGAGCTGAGCCCTGAAACAGTGAACAATTTGCTAAATGGGTTTCCCGAACTGCTAAATGATCAAACGGGTGAGGACTACGTAAATAATTTTGCTCAACATTTATGCTACGATAAAAGCTTTGAGTTGGATCAGGACCAGTTGGAAGTTCATCAAGACCAGATTTTGGGGTCGGGGCAATTTGGAATAGTTTTTAAGGGCACGGTTATCAAGGATAACATTGGCAAGGTTATGGCTGCTGTAAAAGCATTAACGGAAAATCCAGAGCTGGTTTATCTAGAAGCTTTGGTTAGCGAGCTGAAAATGATGATTTATATTGGGGCTCATGCAAACATTGTAAACTTGCTGGGAGCACAAACCGCAAGGATTAGAACTAGGGAGGTTCATATCGCATTGGAATTCTGTGACAAGGGAAGTGTTAAAGAATATTTGAAAGAGAACCAAGCTCAGTTTGGTAATGGAATGGAAGAAGGAGGATTAAATTTTGAGCTTTTGGTTAAATGGGCTTATCAAGTTTGTACGGGAATGGAGTTTTTAAGCAAAAAGCATGTTATTCATGGGGATCTAGCAGCAAGAAATATTCTGTTGACGGAGGACTTAACAGCAAAAATTAGCGATTTTGGATTGTCTAGGAAGCTTGTGAATTGTTATGATATTTATGTGAAAACCAAAGAGGCTCCCATGCCATGGAAATGGTTGGCTGTAGAGTGTCTTCAGGAGAGCAAGTATTCGGTAAAGAGCGATGTTTGGGCCTATGGGATTCTGCTGTTTGAAATATTTTCGTTGGAGAAAACGCCTTATATGGGGAGTAGTTATAGTGAAGAGTTTATACAGGGGATTATGGAGGGAACTAGGCCTAATCGACCGGATCATGCTAGTGATGTCATGTAAGAAATTGATTTATAAAAATCATATTGTTTTCTAGTTCCTGCGTTTAGAAACGAAATTGTTTGATGTATATTTTGTATAGATACTCCATTATGGAACAGTGTTGGAAACGTGAGCCTGAAGATCGACCAGATTTCTCTAGCTTAAGACAAGTTTTACGCACGGCTTTGGATCGGATGGGGCCATACGCTTTTCTGAATCAAGAAGAAGATATTATTGAAGATGGAGATGAAGTGAGTTCGTTCCAGAACCGGGAAAGGATATGTGTCAAGTCAAGCGGCGAACAAATGTGCAAACTGTTGCGTAGTTTATTCAAGTTAAATTACAATTTCAATCAATTTATTTAGTAGCATTTATATCTATATAAAAACGATTGTTTATTTGAAACCATATAGAAAATGGAAAAAAACTGCATTGCATGCCTTGTTGACTTTTAGATATTTTCGTAGAAAAAATATTTTGTGGCTAACATTTTCCCTTTTATAACCAAACAAATAGAAACCACAATCATTGTCGCAATGCTCGGTTGACACCTATATTTGTATCAGCAAAATGAATGTAGTTTGGTGAAAACATTTTGCTTGGTGTATATTGGATATTTAAAAAAATTTATTTCGTGATTGCTTATATACCTATATTCATACAATATTTTATAATTTAAAATACTGAGGGTACTAGTGTCTTATTCTTATAAGCTAACAACGACGTGTTTAACCAATTTAACAACTGATTCTTATAACTGATTTTCATATCTGTATCAATTCTACCAACACTACCTACTGGTAAGTAAAGCAACGGAAAACTGTTTAGTACACGTATACTAGAACTGTAATCCTTTCTAAATAGCTTATTATTACAACTATCGATTTCCATTTTCTATTTCTGTTTAATTCTTTTAGAATAATTGAATTGGGTACATCCTAGGAAAAGCCGATTTGCAATAAGCATAAACTAAATATTGTACATGCAACCGCTGGCATTCCAATTACGAGCTTTAATTGCTGGATACCAATCACAGCAAACAATGCGCTGCCAACAACCACAATAAACAAACCAAGAAATACAGATCCAGTGGCCAAACTTGTTAAGCTTTTTGTCATTGAGTTTATTATTTGGATTTCTCGATAAATGCGCATAAACTGAGGGGAAAACTGTTTCTCGGAAATCATTTTCAATAAAACGGTTTGCACTATTCCTACGCATAAGCCAACCAAAGAGAATGTTCGCATTGCTGTCATGATTACAAGTGATACATGCAAAGGGCCATATTCAAGTTCTCACTGCACTGGGCCCCTGCCTTAACTTTTCAACTACGAGCAGAATGGTTAGAATTTATAGCTGATTCGAAAGAGCAACTCAAGTACTAATACGTTATAGTTCAGTTATGTCCCGATTCACTTGCGCATGGTCCGATTTTTGCAAAAATATTTTGCAAAAACCCACTTCAATTGACATTTCCATGCTAAATAAAATCCTAGTATTTTCGTAACAAGTAGAATGATTACAAATAATAGCTCGTTTGAAAGAGCAACTCAAGCACTATTAGGATACAGTTTAGTATGTCCCGATTCGCTTGCGCATGGTTCGAGTTTTGCAAAAATATGAGGTTTTCATATAGCATAGTAATGTCTTGTGAAGTGGATTTTTGCAAAATATTTTTGCAAAAATCGGACCATGCGCAACCGAATCGGGACATAACTAAACTGTAGCCTAATAGTGCTTGAGTTGCTCTTTCAAACGGGCTATTATTTGTAACCATTCTGCTTGTTACGAAAATACAAGGATTTTATTTAGCATGGTAATGTCTATTGAAGTGAATTTTTACAAAATATTTTTTGCAAAACTCGGACCATGCGCAAGTGAATTGGGACATAACTGAACTACGACATATTAGTACTTGAGTTGCTCTTTCGAATGAGCTATAAATTCTAACCATTCTGCTCGTAGTTGAAAAGTTAAGGTAGGGGCCCAGTGTAGTGAGAACTTGAATAAGGTCCTTTAAAAAATGTCTAAATATTAGTACAAGATTTGAATCGCCAATTTGATCAAAGTGAAACATAGCACAATATGAGTAAATGATGTCTACATTGAAGCAGGTCATCAAAGGGAGTAGCACAAGTGCCCAAAATGTTAATCCAGCGTAAATGGTCATTTTTAGATTGAGAGCATTCCGAGTAAAAGAACGATTGTCTAAATCAAATATATACAATAATGTTTCTACAAAATAAATTGTAATAAGTCGATTATTAACTTTATTTACATAATTTGTAATCCTGTAGCCACAATTTTGGCTTTATGGCTTGCCCAGTTTGCACTTAAGGCTCGCAGATGATCGTAGGTATTTCAAAACACAGGAGTTGGAGTTTCCAATGGAGTTGCATGACAACATTAAGTTAAAATGGTGGCGCAAGTGTATTCAAACACCAACTTTTCTGGACTATCTAACTAACTTGGCATTTAACTATTTTTATAAGCAATTATATACAAATGTAATGCCGTTTGCTTAGAAAGCAGATTTTGGGCTTCTGAACCATACCAAAAACATATAATTTGGCTGAATAATGGGCATTTTATCACCGAATCAAACTGGAAATATCATGGGTTTTGGTTGACTCCCATAAACCAACACGTGAAATATTAGAGAGGTTTAGATGTACAAGCATTCGTCTCTGAGCATTCATTCATGGGGAATTTTCGGAGTGAATGTTGGCACTCCCGAGTTTCGGTTTAGATTTTCGTGATTCACTCTCTCGTGATTCACAGCTCACCAGATGACAAATCAGATGTTCATTGTTTGCAAACAATGAACATAAGACTAACGTTGACTGCATACAGTTGACCGTAAACAATAAACATCTGATTTGTCAGCTGATGAGAGCGGCACCCAGAGCGGTCATTTCGCAGATTTTTTTTTGAAAATGTGGGCATCGTGAGACTGCAAATCGTTGACCTTACGAATGAATTCCGAGGTATTCGCGGAGAGCCTGGTGAATGCCAAATCATTCTTGTTTGCACTCAGAAAATCATTCGGGGCGACTTGAGAATGCCAAATTGAATACTTTTTGCCGGAATGCACGGCCATCTAAACCTCTCTATTGCTTCGCAAAAACTTCGATAACTTTACCGTTTTTTGTTTAATTGTCCTAAAACTTGGTAAGGATGATCCTGATAAGTTGTTTTATAATGAAACGGCATTGGTTTCCCAGAAAATTGTTTCACGCGCAAAGGAAATATCGATTTAAATAGGACATTATGCACAAGCACTAAACCATGCAAAATCATTCTGCTACACATGCTGCTGCTGCTGCTCATCACTACATACATATGGGGCAATACAAAATAAAATTAGAATGGCTTTTATGATTTAAAACATGAAGGATCTATGTGATAGATCTTCCTTTGTCATTGTCATGTTAGACCAGTAGCTTATGAATAAAAAAAGCTCTATTAGTGCTACAAGTCATGTTGAATGTTGTGCTTTAGTGCTGGTAACAAACTGCTTTTAACTGTTGATAGTTACAAGCATATCCAAAATAATTGAACCAAAGGTCACAGCCTAGTTTCGCGCTACGATTTCAAACTCCATGATTAACTAATTTTAGATAGTCAAGTAAATATGGTTTCCAAGTGAGTATTTCTTGTACTCCAATCATTAGAGTGCCTTAAGGCAAGTTCCATTCCGTATAAATATGTAAGCAGGTCAAAACTTAGCGAGATAAATGTTCCGGAACACATTAAGCAAATCTAGCTTTAAAATTGACAGATAGAATTTTATCTTTATATTGTAGAATGATCAATTGAACTAGCAATGATAACAATATTATTACTTTGTAGCCACAAATGCATCTGTAGTACCAGATCATGTTTTTGTAAGTCCATTTATGCTTACTTGAGTTCCAAGCTATAAGGGAAACGGGCATAGTCGACAGTTATATAATATTAATCTTCGGAAATGTTCTTAAACGATAAAACGTTTTGAAAACTTTTATTTTTCACGGTTTACGTTATTTGGTAAGTAGAACTGGTAATTGGAGGATGGATGGCAATAGAGTCTGAACTATTACAAAAATGTAAATGTTCCTTAGATTTTCCCTTGATAAATGTTAAATGTACATTTATACATTTTTATTGAAAGTTATATATAAAGCAAAATTAGACTGACTTTGAATTTCCAATTTTCATAACTATTAGGAACAACAACAAGCCAGTAAGAGTTATATGTTATTTTCAGATATTTTAGAGTAAAAATAAATTTGAAACCTTGTCCATTCAATTTGAGTATACAACAACAACAAGCAAGACCACATTGCTCCAAATCAAGGGACTAAGTTATTAAAATCAAATTAACAGCATTATCAAATATATTGTACAAATAATTTCTGGGAGTTTCTTCATCAAAGGTTGCCGAGAAGTAATTATATACAATGGGTCTCTGTGCAATTGACTGCCGTTTCCATAGTTTGTAAGGATATCTGGTAACAACACACAGAAACTGATTCCTCTCGTAGCTAAGAGCCTTATTGGGCCAAACCCTTGTTAAAATATGTTTACTTAAAGTTGTACAGCGACACATTATAGGCAATGTTTCCCAGATGACTATATATGTTATCACAGTTATCATACATATTAATAAAGAAAGCCAGACAGGAAAGAGTTGTGTGCCTGAAATGAAAAACCAGGTTCCCAGTACTCCCAAAGCAAACCCAATTCCCATAAAAATACCAGCCTGATTTCGAATTCCCGCTAAGCCCATCTGCTGTAGACACTGTAACTCTGTGTAATACTTTAGAGAAGATATATGATCCATTTTGGTAATCAGCTTTAAAAAAGATATGGTAAGATTGAAAGTTGACACTGCAGGCAAACATACAAGGGTTAGTGATCGACAGGTTTCCAATCCAGCAAGTTCTGTTAAGACGTATCTAATTACTACATTTAATATAAACTTAAAATAGTTGCTTGAAGGATTTAGATCTTCCAGAATACGATAGAGCGGATCCATATTGAAGCACATGCCAACAGGAAGGAAAGCAAGGCTGATGATAAACAGTGCCACAACTAGTCCATGTAGTAACAGGCCAAGTATTTTGGTGGAGAATTTTGAGTCAATATTTTGTAAACTTGGCGAATCTAAAATTTTAAAATTATAAGTTAGCTGTATGAAGATCTGTTGAAGATATAGACTGCATTTTATGACTATTTTACCCATATTAGTTTTTTCTTCCAGTTGTTTTTCAAACTGAATTTGAGCACTGCAGTATAATTCGTAGATTTCATAACCTTGAAGAATAATGGTGATGTTCATACAAAATGTGAGTAGAAACATAAAGAAAAGATACTGATGTACTACCACTACGTGAAGTGGAATTGCCTGTTGTGCCAGTAATAAATACTTGACTGGAAGGTATAAGGATGCTAATATATGCAACAAAACAAGTCCCATTGACAAATAAAAGTATTTTAATTCTCTAGGATTTTTCCTTATTTTGAATTGTTTATTTTTTACGTCTACAAGTAAAACATGAAGATATAAATTGTTTGAAAAAAGCCTCTGGTTAAGGTAATGCGCTTTCCACATTGAAGTAGTTGTCATGATTACGATATGATACTTAAGTTGACTGACTTGACTAATATGTGTTCTTAGCAAGAGAAACAGTTAGAGTGGAAGGATTAAAAACTTTGGTGAGGGGTTTCACATTTGATTCTTTATTGTTACAGACAAATGTCCAAGGTGAGACTAAATTATCAAACAGTTATTTTAATCAAAAGCAACCATGATAAGAAGTATTCAAACGTTTTCAAGGTTCGTTAAAATAACTTCATTGCTAAAATCAATTGCTTCATCAATACAAATTAGTAAAGGCATGTAATTTCTCGTCCCTAGAAAATCTGCATTTTTATCCTTATTTTTTGTTGTTTTATCCAACCCCGAAAAAAAAGAATATTCATTTATCCCAAAATGATTTTCCAGGGATAAAGTATTATTTTCATTTCGGGATGAATAATTATTCCGAAAAGTCAGAATACTCTTACGGATATGCATATAGTCTTGGTGTTTTCATTCTGCACTCAAAGCCATTGGTATATTTAGCTAGGTAATTTGCAGTCGGGCATCTGTTGGACACGCAACTGAAGGCAACCACAATGGATACAAGGTGATCTATCAATGACTGTAGGATTATTGAATTTTCTGCCGAATGAATAAATGCTCAATGGAAAATGGTCATAATTTCCGAAGAATTTTTTTTTCTATACTAGAAGAAAAACGAAACTTTTACATATATTCAAAACAGTGACGTAGTTGAATTTACTACACAAAAATAAAGTATTGCACTGGCAGGTTGTACAATAAAAAGAATTCTAATGGATTTGTGACCTTTCTCTCAAACGGCTTAACAGGAAACATCGCAAATCTGTCCTTGGATTAACTGCCGGGCAAAAAAGAGCTTCGAATACAATTTTATTTATTTGCAATTTTACTGATTTTAGCGACACGTGATACACAGATATTTCAAAATCTTTCTATATCCCTTCCAGCAATATTTCAGGCCAATTAGTTAACTTGGTGAAAAGTTATAGACATATGTGATGTAAAAGGTCGGGTAAATAAGAATGATAAATTATCTGGAAGTTTAGATGCAAGAGAGGACCAAGTCGTCTGAAGAAATGTACAAAGGCCTAAGTAAAATAGTAAGCTGAATGGTTGCTTGATTTACGTTGAATGACGGAATTTTAAGAAATTATTTTTAGGAATCGGAATAATCGTTTATCACTCAGAAAATCATCTTGGGATAAATGAATATTCTTTTTTCCCGACTTTGGATAAAAGAATGATTTTCTGGTAGATAAAGGTTGTTTTTATGACACCTGACAAAAATTTTGCCATTAGTAAAATATTTCAATAAACTAATACTTCATATACACTATGCCTTCTTTTTTGAGTTCCTTGAGCTACTTGACAATTTTTCTCTAATCTATTGTCTGCGCAAAATGATAGATTACCTTATTAGCTCGCTGCTTTAGCAGAGGAGCTTTTAAGATGTAGTGTGTCCGTGTGTCTGTGTCCGTTCACTTTATTTTCTGAAATAGGCTCTAAGCCAGCAAAAACAGGCCCTAAACCTATGACGCGATCGTACTTACAAGGATTAAAGCTGTTGAGCTTACAAGGTGAAGCTTAGTGGCTTAGTCAAGTAAACCAAGCGTTTGCTGAAAGCAAAAATTTACAAGAAATTGTTACATGCATATCTTTTTATGAATTAAAAATTCTTTGTTTTGCATGAATTATGTTAACTAGATTACAGACTAATGTATAAAATTGTATAATATTTTATTCTTTATTTATTAAAAGTCAAATATAAAATTGAAATACCTATATAACATTTTTTAAATAACGTTTTTGTGACTCTTATAGTTCCCAAAGTCTAAAGAAATTAAGAGAATATTTTTTTTAGCTATTATACTGTTTCCAAATTATTTATTATATCCGAAGCTGAACAAATAATATAGTAATTAATATTACAACACTTATTGCTGACTTAATCTGAAAAAATGAAAACTTGCAATGGTAACTAGTAACTTGTGTCTTTTATTCACAATGGTAGAGGTTGAATGTTACACAGAAGTATGTATACTCATAGTATCTAAAGTCATTAGCACATTAACCAAATAAACTAAATATTGATGCATGTAGTTCATTTTGATGGCCGTATCAATTATTCCTACACTTCCAGCTGGAATTGCCACAGTTCTCAAACTCCGTACAACTCTTTTCAAATATGCACCGTACTTCGTTTTCCTGTGGCCTAAGTTAGTAATAAACCGCCACTGTTTTAAAATCAGGGTTGAATATTTGAAAGTCAGACTACCACAAGTAAAAACTATTTGCAGAAGAATTATCATCGAAAGTGTAAGAAACAAGGCAGGAAGTGCAAATCGTATGTTATGGTGCTGCATTGCTAACACAAAAATACTGCCTCCAATCAGCATAAATCCAAACGCTGCACTAAACATAATCATTGTTGCTAACTCGCCAACTCGCTTTATTAATCCGGTTACTACAATGATTTCCCTATACAGACGAACCCTTTTAATATCAAATGGTTCTTTTGTTAGCATTTGCAGTAAAAAACATGTAGATACACCTTGGTGAAGACCCAACAGGCAGATTGTTCGCAATACTTGTATTGTTACTAGACCAATATGAACATTCATTGGATATCGAAGAAACATAAGTACGTTTCGTAGTGGTTCCCCAATCCATGTAAGTTTTGATAGGGGCAAATAAAACAGATCCAAGTTTGCCACGGCACACAGTGGACCAGTTAACAAAGCCATACTTGTTATTCCCAGGCACATTGAAAGATCTAGGAATCCGATTAAAATGCTGTACGGATATTTACCTAAGTCAAAAATATTGAAAACGTTTACTAAATTGGACGATAGCATATACAAATTTGTAATATGCAACTAAATTCATATGTTACTCGTAATAGATTACCTATTCGATATCCTTGTAACCATGACGCTTCTGTCTTGTAAGACCAGTTTATCACTATTACTAACTTTTCTGCATGAAAACTGCAAAGAATATCCTGTGTAAAGGTACAAAGGAGCATGGCACCAGCAACCAATGTAGCTGCCACATATTGTGCTGATGCACGTTCTCCAATTTTTATCAAGTACAGATGCTCTGCAGTAATTAAACTTAGTAGGAAGCCTTTATAGCAATATGCAAATACGTAATAGTTAAAACACTTGTGCTTTCTATTGTTGTAAGACCATTGGTATTCGGAATCGTGCCAACGTATAGGGAAAGAATATGTAAGGTCATTAAAAAACTGATGAATTTGATTGGTTTTGGCTGTAAAATAGTTAAAATCTAGGAAGCAAGCCATTTCCTCTTACTTGGAGAAACTTTAGTGTTAGCAGCGCAACTTTTTAATCTAAACTAGTAGCTTCACGGTCAAACATTTTGAAGCATGGGTTATACATTTTGTAATTACAATAAATGCAAGACAATTTATTAAACATTTTTTGAAAAGTTCAATGCTAATAGGCACGAGAAAGGTTTGTACAAAGCGTCAAGAAACAAATTGTGAGTATTAAGGTGAATAAAACACTGAAGTAGTATGCTATGAACTATTACTGTGATTAGTTTATTAACTTTCAATTTTTGATGTGCTGCCCGAAAATACACTGTTATTGATAAAAATGCTCAGTATGTCGTTTTGCAAATAAATTTGTCAAACTTTCACAAAGTTACTAAAATTGTCTTATGATTAAAAGTTGTTATACGGTCATTAGTTTAAGGTATTATTTTAACCTGTACAAAATTTGGCAAATTTGTCAAAATTCGAAGTATTACAGAGAATGTTTTGCACGCCCACTTTTTGTATGACAGGACTAACCTTGCTTATAAAGAGCTAAACGTTTTATAAGCAGGGAAAAGTATATAAAAGTACATAGATTTGGATCTAGAACATCATTTTCATTCATCCAAATTTCAGTATTTGGCACTAAATACTGGCTTTTTGCTAGCATGTGAGACAAGAAATTTCTGCACGTTGCATCATCGTACTTTCAAAATCATTCGTCTTGCTTCTGCATTGCACAAGAGCATAACTAGACGTTACATAAGCATGATGAATCCAATAATTAACGAAAAATATTGTCGACTCTAAGGTATTACTTAAACCAAAACAAATCTAATGAATAAATCAGTGTAACGCCACAATCAAGTGAGATATCATTCATATCATATGAAACGCTTGACTAGGTGAGTTTCCATATTCCACGTTGTTGATTTTAAGGTTTCTGAGTTTATGAAAAATTTTACATTTTATTCATTTTGATGTTTTCTGCATGATTGAAGACTTCCTATATAGGTATATGAAATTCATTGACATGACAACTCTTATTATAACATAAAAATCCATGTTATCGTATAACTCGTTTCTACAAGTTCCAATTGAGCTGTAAGCGGAAAGAAACATTTTCTTAAAATAAAGAGTGTAAAAGATTGTACGCATAAAATTTTACATAGAGACTAACATGAAAAACATATTGCTCTTGTAAATACTTTTTGAGGACATATTTGAATTATCTTGGAAATTGTTTAATCAACTAATCTTTTTTGAGTAACCAGGTAAATAAATTTCCAATTTAAATTGGTTTGTTACTTGCCAAGGTTTAATCAATTTTACGCAAAAGTTTTATAAATTTTGCAAATTTACTTCAATTTCATTTCTCCATGTTTGCAGTATGTAGCTTTTTCTCAAGGTCCCTTTCTTAATCTTTAACATAATGACTATACTAAAAAATTTTTAATCATACAAACGCCATTAATTGACACCAAAGATTTAGGTAATAATCAATACAAGAGCTTATAATAAAGCAATGAAATGCAAGTAATCTAAAACAATAGTAATTTTCCAAGCAAATATTTTAATCTAAATACTCATTCACTTGCATTCAAGTGCAAGTCATTTAAAGTCATAAGTATATTCACAAAATAGACAAGCCACTGTCCCATATAGTTCATTTTTATGTCTATGTCAATAATTCCTACGCTTCCCGCTGGAATAGCAACAGGCCGAAGACTTTTTACCAAACGCGCAATATAAGCACCATACTTTGTTTTTCTGGCATTATATGACGCCTGCGTTTTCCAAGTTGTCAAAATCTTTCTAGAGAATTTAAATATTGAACAACCGCAAATAAAAACAACTTGAAGCAAAACCATCATTGCGATTGCAAGCATCAAAGCTGGCAAACCAAGCCGTATATCTCCATGTTGAAATCCCACTACAGCGGAACATGCCCCAATCATCATTAGCAAAAACGCACCGCTGAAAAAGTTTGTCGTAGCTAGTTCTGAAAGTCGCTGCACTAGTGTGCAAATTATAATTTCCTCCCTGTATAACCGAATTATTGGAATGCTAACGGGACGCTTTGTCATCATATTTAGTAAAAAGCACCTGCTCACACCTAACTGAAGTCCTAAGATACATATTGTCCGCAACACTTGAATAGTAGCCAATCCAATGTGAAAGTTTAGAGGATATCGTAGCAGCAATAGTAAATGTAAAACATAAGGATTGCTTAGATTTAGTCTTATAATTGAAAGATAGAAGAAATCAATGTTGGCGTAAGTGAGGAGCAAACTCATTAAAATGGCCGTTAGTGTTGCTCCAAGTGAAATAGACATGGCTATTCCACCCATCAATAAAGCATAAGGAATTTTTCCTGCAATTAAAATTTTTAAAAATGTTGAAAAAGTACACAATGAAAACGTTGCAATTATTATAGGAATTCACCTATTTTGTACCACGATAGCCAGATTCTTTCCTTTTTATAAGTCCAGTTAGCACTCATGACAAATGCGTGCGCATGATGATAGCACAGAACGTCTTGAGCTGAGGTTATTGAAAGTAGTGCTGCTTCAACGAAAGTTGCTGCCACGTATTTTGTAGCAATTTTCTCGCCATTTTTAATCATCAGAGAGAATTGTATAACAATGAATAGCAAAAGAGAACCTTTGTAGAAAAATGCAAACAAGTAATAATTTGGAAGGTGACTTTTTCGAGTCCGGGCTGCCCATTGTTCTTCAGCGGAAATCCAGCGAATTGGAAAAGGAGGGTAGGTGATATCATTGAAGAATTGATGAACTCCGTTGGCTTTATAGGTAAGAGTGTTAACATTACAATTTAATTTCATGACTCTGTTTTTTAGTACACGTTGTAAATAAAATATAACTTTTATTTGTGTCTTGTTTCCTTAGCTTTTGTTTCATTGACAAATGTAAATCAGCACACTATTGCAAATCCGACTGATTTCTTGTTTGATATTTCTAATTGACAGGAATTTAAAAAATCAGACGAATAATTTGTTTCAATTAGTCCACGTGTGGGAAAATTAGTTTTAATGAAGCACTTCTATAATGCTTGTTCATAGAGTATAAATTATTAGCTATTACATTATTATAAAATTACGTCTTTCACCACACAATTCACTTCAGCTACACTTTGATATAACCTTTGCCCACTTAAAAGTCCGTTTGCTCAAACGGTTTATTTATTTGCCATAGACTCAATTATTAATAATTTGGGACTATTGGAATGGACATTTAAACAAATTTATATACACGCCTATTCTTTATCCAATGAAAGAATTCAAAAAACATATACGCTACAATTATTTTCAAGTTATTGGCCACATGGTAATAACCCTTTGTAGTTTGAAGTCAATTAATAGCAATATAAACCATATGATTTTCTATAATCTCCGGAAAGACCAATTATATATACTCCATGCATTTAATTATTAGAAAAGTGCGTTAAGTACAAACTATTAAATTTATGTTCGTCGCAGAGTAGAATAAAGAATGATATAGAATCTATATTATAAATCCCTTATAGAACTGCTTTGCATGCGCGTACGTGTATACTTTTGAAAACTATCTAGTGGTGTCATAAAAAGTGTCCTCTAATTTTAAGTAGCTGCGGTGTTAATCATAATGAGCGGAAAAGAGTAAGTGATAGCTCATTTTAAAGACAAAAGTCTAAACTATCGGTAATCAATCAGCTGACTTTGTAGGTTTAAAAAAATAGATTAACTGAAGTGGATGTTAAGCGTGCGACGATTCTTCACCATCATCGCCATGGAAAGACCAATGGGGAAATCTTTCATATTTTGAAAACCTTGGGAATCGGAAGGCGACTGATCCATCGGACTGTGAAACGATACCTTGATACTGGCAGCATCGAAAAACGTAAAACTCCGGAACGTCCACGTACAGTTTGCACTCCTGCCATGATCAAGGTATTACGTGAACGGATTCGCCGAAATCCATGCAGATCTCAGAGGGTCGAATCGCGTAAAACCAGGTTTAGATTAGGTTTATTCTAATCCTGCTAAATCCTGGCTTAAGCCAGTTTAAAATTCCGATCGTATAACTTTTGGTTTAAACTCAAAATTTGGATTAGGCGCGATTAAGCTTAAACCAAATTTATGCGTCCGGCAGCAATGGTTTAATGCAGACAGCAGTCAACTATAGCAACTTAGCAGCAGTCAACACCACAAATACACGTTATCAAATGATGGTAACAACTTATCATGCCATTAAATGATGAAACGTGAATTTTTCAAAAATCTAAGGGCTCAGCTGCCTTCTTAAGGGACATCCTATTCCCCTATTTAGTGTTTATTGAAATATAATTATTGATTTATTGTAGAAACTCGAAGAAGCTTGTCAGTGGTTAGTGACAGTTTTTTCCTCCAAAAAATCAGTAGTGCGGGATCTCCTACATAAAAACGCATGTAGTTAAAGTTAGGGCGTGTGACCACCATCAGCCATCATCGATGAGTCCATCTCAATTTATTTTATTCGATCACTTTAAGTTTTTACTAATTTCAGCTGAAATTGAATGAAATTACTGAAGGTGGAGTGGAAAAATATAAGCGGTGACATTTATTAATATTTTGTGATTAAATAATTACCCACACGCGCACACATCTACAATTGTATTTTTTAAACAGCAGAAATTAACTGGCGAAACTCACGTTGCTTACATGCAAAGCTGCAAGCCAGCTTGACTTACTACTGGTCCGAGCGGTCGCAGCATTTTAAGCCCGTTTTCTGGCTAAGCCGACTTACAAGATACCAGTATCGCGTAATTCTGGCTTAAGTTGATCGGGCTAAGCGAAAACCTAATCTTTTGGTTTAAACCGAGTTACGCGATTAGGATAAGCCAAAAATCGGTTTAAACTGCGCTTATCCGGTATACGATCCCACCCAGAGAAAATTGGCTCTACAGCTGAGTACGTCCAGGAAAACAATCAACCGCGCCTTAAAACAGGACCTGGGACTTAGGGCTTTAAAAAATCTACTTGTCATCTACTGACCGTTGACCAGAAAAAAAAAGAAGACTAGAAAGAAGCACGGGAGTGAAAGTGCAAAACGGATCCTTTTCACTGATGAGAAAATTTTTACGGTTGAAGCTTCCTTCAACAAGCAAAACGACCGGGTTGATGCTCCTTCATCATCTAGGATCCCCCAGGCAAAGCGGCGAGTTTACAGGACTCATCATCCAGGAAATGTGATGGTTTGGGCTGGGGTAACGTGGGATGGCAAGTCTGACTTGTACTTTGTGGAGAAAGGAGTGAAAGTCAGTGCGAAAAACTATCTGAGCGACATACTGATTCCCTTGGTAAAACCCCTTACTAGTACGCTCTTCAACGGCGGCCATTGGACTTTCCAGCAAGACTCAGCTCCAGCTCATCAGGCTAAAATTGTTCAGAAGTGGCTCAAAGAGGAAATTCCGAATTTTATTTCCACCGATGAATGGCCCGCGTTCTCCCCCGACCTCAACCCACTGGACTATTTTATCTGGGTAAAGTTGGAGGCTAAAGTCTGCGCTACTTCCCACACAAGTTTGGAATCCCTGAAAAAATCCCTGCTTAAGGAATGGTCACTTTTCTCCCAGGAAACGGTGCGTGCCGCAATAATGGAGTGGCGTGAAAGACTTAAGGCGTGTGTGGAAGCCAGAGGGGAACACTTTGAGGCTTAATGATGTTTTCTGAAACTCATGGTACTTGTGCAACTCCCTGTAAAATTTTATGGCTCAATAAAGAATACACAGCTAGAAATTTGACTTTGTTTAGAGGACACTTTTTATGACACCACTATGTAGGTATAATCAGTCAGGTGCACGTAAGATTGAACTTGAATTAGAAATTTTAATTCCAGGAAGGCTAAAGGCTTTTAATTTTGAAACAAGGTGGCGTCGGTTCTTCCAGATATTGTTTTGCCAAAAATAACATTCATAATTGGTTTAACATGTCCTAGGTAAAGGATAAGACCACAACGTGATTAGCCAGCACAGTAACATTTAACAATTTTGACATAAAATCATTTTATTACTTTAATTCTCATGCCGTGTGTGACCCTGATGAAGACAATTGATGTTGTTGAAAGCTTGGTCGTTTTAAATAAAGTTTGCCACTAAAAAATCCCATTCTTTCTCGTATTAATTACTTTAATTCCTTAAATTTATGTTTCTATTTCTTATATATTTCTTAAATTATTATAATTGTGTATCTTCAAAGTAAAGATGGTTTTCATGCCCACTTTATGAAGCACATTTAATTTATAACAAAGAGCTTGCGTGTCACAATGCCATTTATATTTGTTCCACAATTTTATATTATTGTGATACATAACAGAAGTAAGAAGTATGATTGTTATACCAATTTGCTATATTTTTGCACTTATGTTTGTACATGCCTGTCCTACATTCCATTCAATGATTCTAACTCAATTTAGTACATCATCCATAGCTAACAACACATTTGCCAAATAATCTAGAAAGCGATTCATATAGTTCATCTTAATATCTCTATCAATTATTCCAACTTTTCCAGCAGGAACAGCCACTACGGGTAAACTCTTAACTAATCTTAACTGATATGCACCATATTTATAGGTTGTTCCCTTTTCCTTAACATTGATTAACCAATTTCTCAGTATTGTTTCTGAATTTAAATAAATGTTGCACCCACAATAAAATACTGTTTGCAAAATGGCAAACATTAAACAAGCCATGTTAAGCGAATACAAAATTAAAGCGGATTCTTGTCTTCGCATTCCCAAAATTAAAGCACATGTTGCCATAAGTATTACAGCAAAAGTTCCACTTATAACAACAGTGGAAGCATAAATTAGAAAGTCTAATAATATTTTATACACAACCAGGCCACATTTGTAATAATTAACAAATACCATATTAAATTTAAGATTTTTCAAAATGTGTAAAACGATTGTGACACAAAATGCCACTCTAAAAGATAGAAGCACAATAGTTCGCAAAGTCAAAGAGAAAAGAGAAGCTATGTACACTATGTTAATATACATAAATGGAGTTGGTATCAATTCTGTCAAGTGTAGTGTTTCATAAAGAATTTGCCCTGGATCAATCCCTTTATTTGTAAGCACTAGTGCCATAACAACTGAAGTCAAGGTTACGCTGCAAATTTGTAGCAGTTCAATGCATTCTACTACAAATTTGTACGGATGTCCACCTTAAAAATAAACATATGCTACATTAGTTTTTAAAATAGCATGTAAATTGTTGATTTTGTACCTATTCTATGATTTAGCAGTAAAGTTTTCTCCATATAGTATGACCAATTAGCAGCAGTTACTAGTGCTAGTCCACACGAAAAGCACAAGTAATCAACTGCTAGTAGTGATACCAATGCAGCTATTTCTAGTAATATTATGTTCTGAAGCTGACTTGGACTTGATTCGTGAGAACTACTGTGAATTTTGTACAGATAATGAATCACAGACAGCAATATAACCAACTTGTAGCCGGATGCAATTATGAAGTATGAGTAATTTTTCATCGTTTTGTTCTGAGCAATCCAGTTTTCTTCAGAAGGCAACCATCGAATGGGAAATGGAAAACAAATATTGTTGAGAAACTGGTGAAACCTAACAGGTTTTCGGACAATGTATTTAAACGTAAGCATTTTGAATGTTTCCAAAAGTTGTTTCAGAAATGTGCGTCGTAATAGAATTCAAGGAAGCACACAAGAACGTGCTTGAGAATTAAAGGCTTTTGGTACACACTAATTTCACTTTTATCATAAGGTCTGCCTCGGAAGTGTACATGTTTACGGATATAAAATGAGCTACTCATGTCTACAATTTTGAGGTTACTGGCCGACATGATTACTGCTGACATTTACGAAATAGCTCACGTAATGATAAAATTATTATAAAATTCAAGTATACAGCAGTAAAAATAAGAACAAATATGGGTAGAACCTGCATAATTTTTCTTTCCAAACAAAATGATCAGACGAAAATATAAGGCCTTGTATTTACTAAAAACAACAAATTAGCGAGAAAAACCCGTTTGTTTAATGTAATCTTCTATGCTGGGCTAGTTTAAAACAGGAAGAAAAGTTCAGTCACTTTTAAAATAAGTAATTGTTGTTAACTTTATTGGGTGCTTTGGTAGCAAAAATACATCCGGAATCAGCATTAATTTTTTAAAAAACAACATACCTTATGACCCACAAGCCAAGAACCTTTTGTTTCTTTACAATAAAGCTATTAATTTGGCCTATTACTTCCAATTAGAAAGCAAATAATAAGCGCAGACTTAAGTTGTCTGATTTTTAGTGTACTTATTTGTACTATAATTTATACTAACTACAACTGCTACAGCTGCTATTATTACTAGTGAGCTAGTTTAAACTACTTGTACTGAATATCAAGATGGTCATTACAGAATGTATCTATTTGACTATTTGACTTTCGGTTCAATATTATTACAGCAATTCCCAATTTAGACGTAGTCGCAGCTAACCGTTGTTTAAAAACCTAAATCTTAAAACCAGTACGCGCAAATAAACTAGAACAGCATACAGTTTATAGCATATTTAAAAAATGTTTAATTTACTGCTAATTCCTGTACAGCCAGAAGGGCTGCTGCCATGTTGTCCAAACACTTGTCCATATAATTGATTTTTATGTCCCTGTCTATGACCCCAACATATCCTGCTGGTATTACAATAGCTTTTAGGCTTTTCACAACTTTTGATAAGTATACTCCATTGTAAGTTTTTTGTTTTAAAACTGCTGTTTTTTCTTTCCAGTTTTTTAGTGCTTTGGAAGAATGTTTAAATGTAGAACATCCGCAATAAAATGCCACTTGTATGGCTACAATTGCCAATATTGTTACTGCTATTCCAAAGGTTGCTAACAGCCCATTTTTCAATTTCAGTGCCAACCCAGTTGAACCCGCCGAGAATAGTATAAAAAAGAACATGCCACCTAATAAGCAAGACGTGCCTGATGAATCTAATCCATGAAGAGTTGTTGATATTATATTTATTTCCCTGTACAAATTAACAGCCGCGGGACAAATGGGTGCAGAAGAAAGTTTTGATAAAAGAAATCCTCTACTAATGCCTTCTTGAACGGGTAAAATTGAAAAAATGCGAAATATAGTTGATATCAAAAGACCGGTATACAGCGTTAAGTTGTAGCGAAAAAATAATTTACAAAAGTACGATGAGTCGCTTGGTATAATACCTAGGTTACCAGCAATGAAATAAAATGGATCTAATTGATTAAACGCCAACACAAGAAAAATTACAATTCCAGGTAAGGATGTCATGAGAATTAAAATCCACTCCAACGCACCCATCATGAACAAATACGAACGTTTTCCAATCCTGACGTCAGTCATCCATCGTCTTTCTTGTTCATACGCCCAATTTGTGCTTTCTATTAATTCGTTGCCAAACATGTACCAGATTATATCCATAGCAATGGATGAAACAATTCCAAGCAATGCAGATGCACTAATCATTAAAGAAGTTGAGAGCAATAAATTTCCTGCAGACAGAATATTTAAGCACTGATTTACAAAAAAATTACATTAATTAACTTGTAAGCACCCGCAATCCAATAGTAACGGTGCAACCTGACACTAGAGTTTTGCACCATCCATTTTTTCTCATTTGCATTCCAGGCTACGGGTAATTGACACCAAAAGTTAGTTAGCTTCTGGTGAAAATGGTTAGCTGTGAACGCAATGTCGCCGTCAGGAATTTCACGTAATGGCATGATTACTTCAGAACGAGAACGTGTATTTATAAATCTTAAATTGATTAGTCGCGGTAAGGGAAGTGAAGATTTTAAGAGTCTGCCTTTGTCAAAAAATAAAACCAATGAACATTCTATGTAACTTATAAAATTCTAAGTATAAGTGTATAAGTAGTAACTTTAAATTACAATTTTCTTTGCACACGCAAAACTTATCAACAAAATAACAGTGCATTATATTTACTATCCTTAAGATTTGAAGATATCAGCCGTGTACATTAAATATCTTATTAAACTATTTACTCTTTATTACATGGGTTTCGTATATTCCAGAAAACGTAGATATTTAACGCAATCGCAACCTTTAATTAACCAAACGAATACCAAGAATCAAAGTTAATACAAGCCATGCAAATTAAGGCTTAAAATAT